>SKCR01033521.1:0-62937 GCA_019454045.1 Zanthoxylum bungeanum | reverse complement strand
CAAAACAAAATCAATTCCAGATCTGATCCAGAACAGAAAAATATGACTTTTCATGCTTAAATCAAAATTTTCAAGATTAATCCAATTAATCATAACACCAACCAAAGTCACCATACATGAAGCACCCAAGAAAAATTCTAGGCATTACAAGAGTGGTCATGACACTCTAGAATGGCAACATATCATCTAATGATCAAATTGGACAATAATTACAATAATTCCATCCAAATCAACTTCACACATGCTCAATACTTCCAAAACCATCCACCAAAACCAAAAGCCCCAATTTTATCAAATAAAGGAACCCTAGAACTATTCTAACAATTTAAGAAAATAAGAAACTAATTTCCTAGCTTAGGGTTGTAGAATATTACCTTTAATCCCTTAATTTCCTAAGCCTTTTCTTGAATTTTCCTTCATTTTCTTCATGATTTGATCAAAACAAATCTTAGGGTTATTTTTAGAAGCTCTCGGCCATGGTGGTTGATGGAATGAAGAAAACAAAATTTTCCCCTTATTGAATCAAGTGACCTACTTATGTAAGGTTATTTTAGTCATTTTGCTTTTTTAATTTCATTAAATTAAAAATAAGATAAGATAAACTCCAAGTTGACAAATCAAATTTGCACAATTAGGCTTAATAAAATTATGTCATGTGGCACCAATAATAATTAAACATTTTTCATAACAATTATGAAAAAGTTTATCAATTAAACATTCAAATATTTAACATTTAAATATTTAAATAATTAATTAATATAATTATTATTATATATGTATTTTTATTTAAATTAAATAACAAATACATATATTTATGGCATGTGTCAAAATCTCATTTGACAATTAATTAATGTGTAACTAATCAAATTATGTATCAAATACACATGATATACACAATAATTATTAAATGACCAAAATCCCATAATGCATGTGTGATCGTTTAACCGATTAAACAGTTCGAATTAACTCATTTAATCCGATGAAGTATTATGAATAATCTTTATTATTAATAACGCGTTGCCCAAGTGCTCAACGAGTACACTTCATATTGTGGGACTCTCTAAGTTTAGGCTTATCCGTCACGAAATCCAATTTCGTGTCCATAATTCACTCACTCATGAATTATGACGACCACAGATAATCTCGCTAAACTATACAAGTCGAGGTCATTGCATACATATAATCCATCTGTCACAGGTTATCCATATTATACCTGGGATATAGATGAGACGTCAAATCTGTTCGGTATAATATAGTCGACTTTCAATTTACGATCTCTAAATAACATTCGGAACTGATTTCCGAAGTTATACCACGACCATGGATTTACTAGATCGCAAACACGTGCGTCGTGCAGGATGCCTATGCCTTGTACACAGGACTGACAGATCATTTCTTGATACGCACATGATATCATGAGCATCGGTCCACACCCAACGAACAGGCGGAGGTCTGATCTAAATAGATCGGTGACGTGACTGCCATCAAAGTGTGGAGGATAACTCATATATCCCACTGTGGTATCTCAAGTCGAAGGACCACTATGCTCGCTCAACTCGAGAAGATTCATATTGACGTTGGTGTACCATCTATTAGGAAATCTTTAGTGAGTCATTCAGTGTTTATCAAATAAACACCTACATGTCTATACAAGTCTCCCGAGACTCATGGATCATTGGGATAAACCATCGGACCAAGTCACAATATACGACATGTACTGGTCTCAGCAGATTTTACTAACCGACCCGTGTTAGTAAATATTGACCAGGAACTTTATTTAAGGATATACATCTTATAATGCGCCTCTCAATGTCAATTACAAACTATGTTGTAATTATGCACTACATTGTAAATCCTAGAGTCTTTGTCTAATATACATGTATCACTAAATTAAATTTAGTTTCAATGTAATCGTAATTAGATATCTAATCGTAATTAGATTGAATATGTGTATAAAAGACAAGAGGTGCTACCATTAAATAAGTAATATTATGGAAAATGGAATTGCTCGTATTCATGAATTAGACATAAATACGATCCGGATTGGCACTCCGAGCACCAACCCTAACAATATGATCATTAAATATCTTAAATTTCATGGTTAAAGAAAAAGAAAAATATAAAATAATATCTAATTTGAACGCGGGTCGGCGGTTTAGGCGGTTCAGGTCACAATTTGAGTCAAAATTTACGGTTTTGGGCGGTTCAGGTCGCGGTTGGGTCAAAACCGCACACCGATATGAAATTTACGGTTTGGTTCCGATTGACCCGAAATCATTTTTAATTTTTTTAAACCGCGCGGTGCGGTTCGGTCGGGTTGCGGTTTGACCTGAAACCGTGATCACCCCTAGAATCTGTTAGAATACACTTCGAGCATGTCATCTTATCCTTCCGATATTTACGTTTCTTATCGAGTCTGTGATCATGGTAAGCTCAAATCCTTATACTCGATATATCTTTAAAATTTATCTTGTGGATTTGATATTTGTAAGATATCGACTGCTTTGGCCAAAGACTTATATCCACAACTTTGAGTTTCCTTGAAACATCTCTAACTTTTATTATCAAAGCTATAAGATCCCATCTTGAAGCATACGTGGCTTCGTATGTCAATCGCTCAATGCCATCTAGTATTTATTCAAAGGACGTGGATAGTCGAATGAAGATATACTAGTGAACTAAGAGTACTATCACACAAGTCATCATATGATCTCAGGTCAGAGGATATGACGACACTAATGTATTATTACGAAGATCAATGACCTTATATAATATTACCATGTGATCTTACGCTTCTATGGTTGTGTTCGATATTTCATTATACTAATGAAATATCTATTGTTTGTGTCCTTATGATATGAGACTCACCATCCATTATATTAACATCATATGTCAATCTAGGCGACACACAATAATATTGGTCAAGTGATATATTATTGTCCTGTATAACAATCACATTTTACCAAGAACTTAATTTGAGACATATATAAATATCGTTGACTCTCATAATCACAAACGTCTTATGGATTAACGATACTTATTTGACATAATGTCTCAGGACATACACGTAAAATATGAATGTAATATTGTGTAGTTAACAAATACCTTTTATTAATAAATAATAAACTATATTACAAATATTATACCTTAAACTATTACATCCATAATTGATTTTAGGACATACACTCTAACATCAATTACTACCAACCTTGATGCAAGTTTAGATACTTTTTCCGGTGGTTATTAAAAATGTAAACCAGCGCCCTGTTTTTCACTGCATTTAAAGATGCAATTTGGACCAACGAGCGGTTGGTTGAGTGGTAGCTGGCTCAATCCTAGGAGGCTCGACTGGGTATGCTCCCCAGTTCGAGTCCCGCTAGAGTCACCATCGTTGGGAGGATCATACCGTACAGCTCTCGATCCGAATCCGGATTAGTCAGGCCCAATGTGGCACTGGATACCGGATGGGGAACCCAAAGATGCAATTTGGGGAAAAAGAGTTTTTAATTTTCCAAAATATTTTTAAGGTCAAAGTTGTAAATATAAAAATGAAGGGTAAAAGGAGTGTTGGAAGCTTGCCCATCTAGAAATCATAGCCGTTAACATTATTTAACGCATTTTATTGACTATTTTACCCCTAAGTAGAAAACTTGAATGTAAATTGCAGAATGTACCAACTTTGCGGCGAGTTGATGCCTTTTAATTAATTGTGGGGTATTTATAAGATTGTAAATATACTTGGTGTCAAAATTTAATTTAGCAAACTCTTTGTTTAATACACTTTTGACTTTCTTACTATATGGCAAAAAAACCCGGGCCCGGCCCGGGATGAAAAAAGCACGGGTCGGGCTTCAAAATGAAGGCTCGGCTCGGGCCGGGCTTAACCCAAAAAGCCCGGGCCCGGGTTTAAAATAAATAAATAATTTTTTTATTTATAAAATATATATATTTATATAATAAATTTTTTATATTTATAATTTTTTATAATAAAAAAATCGGGTCCGGGCTTAAAATAAATAAATAAATATATATTTTTATTTATAAAATATATATATTTATATAATAAATTTTTTTATTTATAATTTTTTTTAAAAAAAAAATCGGGCCCGGGACAATTTTTTTTTGGCCGGGCTCGGGCCAGGCTTATCCGAGCCCGGCCCGTTGCCATGCATATTTCTTACCTTCTATTTAGGGTCGGTAATGAGACGAGACGGAACAATGACAAGATTTATTGATCCCGTCTCATTTATGAAATCGGGATAAAATATTATTCATGTCCAATTTTATTATATTTTTTCGAGATAAAAAATCATTAGAATCACGCATCACATCTCATTAAATCTCATATTATCTCAATAAATTTTATCTCATCCTATTATCTCGTTACGTCCCATATGAGTTTTCGGAACAAGTCCAATAGGGGTGGCAGAAAAGCCTGAAGCCCGGCCCGGGGTGAAAAAGCCCGGGCCGGGCTTTCCAACAAAATAAAAAAAAAACATATATATATATATATATATTAATATGTTTGTATCATTTTTATTTGTTTTTAGCATTTAAATTGTTAATTTATCAATAAAACTTGTGATTTATTTATAAATTATCTTTGTATATAGTGTAAATGTATTTTATATTTATATATTTTTAATTTTTTTTCTTAATTCTTTTTTTAAATTCGGACCCAAAAAAAATCCCAAACCCAACCCGGAAGACACCCGGATCGGATTTTTCCCGTGCCCAGGTTTTTTTTTTTTTTTTTGTTGGCCGGGGTCTGAGAAGCCCAGGCCTGGCCCTGCCCGTTGCCCCCGTTAAAGTCCAATGAGAATATGTCGCAAATCCCATTTCAAACGGAACTTATCCCTTTGGACGGGATGAAGAGAAAAAAGAAGAAAGATTAAAAAGTCAAAATTGAAATTTGGAAAAGGAAAAGGAAACTTTTTTTGCTAAAGAGAAAATGGGGAGAGATGAAGAACAGATGATGGGTTGCCGCAGCAGCAGAAGTGAGGTGGGCAAAGCATTGGGCGTTCTGATATGTGGCACCTTGATGTACTACCACTGTGCTTATCGAAACTCCAGTATTGTTTCTTTAATCTTGGACGTTCTCATCGTTCTTCTGTGTTCACTTGCCATTCTTGGCCTCCTCTTTCGTCAAATGAACATCTCGTAAGCCTCTTGATTTTCATTTATTTAATTATATCCTTGATGGGTATTTGTATTTTTCAATTATTGAGGTGTAAATTTTATATGTCTTTGTTAGTGTTTGATTTGTTTGGGGGTTAGATGAGTTTGGAAATTTTGATGAAATTGATATCTCTTATAGTTTGCTTGTTTGTTTTTTTTTCCTTCCGTTGAAACAAGGGGTCTTGAAACCCACATACGTATGGAGGGAATTTAACTAACTTTAATTATCTTGAGCTGTTTTTGTTGTGAAACTTTTGAACAATTTCTATACATAGGGTTTTATTTGTTTTCATGCTCAAGAATGTTACTCTTATGCAGTTTTAGTTGTAGGTACAGATATACTTCGTGAATAAGGCAATAAGCTATGTGTTATGATAATTGCTGTTATTCGAATTACCTAGTGTATCCTTAAAAAAGATTGCAGGGTGTAGCTGTAGTCATAAGTTATTTTCCTATTTTTTCCCCAACCCTGCGACCTTAGAGGGGGGTAGGGCTAAGCGGAGCGAAAAGGGTTTTCCATGAAATGAGAAATGAAAACTATTAGCCCCACACGGTAATTCCAATGTGTATAAAATTCATCAGAGGAATCATTTCCAAAAAAGTTGACAGACTTGCTGGATACGTAAAAGTCTTCATTTTCTTTATTTACTATATTTTCTTTTACATTTGTGTTTCTTTTTTCTTTCATAGTTTTGTTTTATTTTTCTTTTTTACCTTTTTCAGTTATGTTCATTTCTTCAATTTTTTTCTATTTTCTTTATTTATAATTCTTTCTTTTACATTTGTATTTTTTTCTTTTACAGTTCTTTTAACTTTTTTTAACTCTGTTTTTTTCTTCATCTTTTTTCTTTATTTTTCTCATTTTCTTTATTTACGATTCTTTATTTTATATTTTTTTATTTACGATTTTTTTCAGTTATGTTTTTTCAGTAGATTTTTTTAATACTTGTTATTTTTCATTTTCTTGAACTTGAACTATGCATATTTTAAATTACGCTTGTCTTTATTATTTTCTTGAATTTGAAGTTTTGAACTGTGCATATTTTGTCAAGTATTATGAACTAGACAAGTAGAAATAATATAAAATAGAGTATATGTCAAAATATTATTATCTATTTTTTTTTTATATTCACAAGTTATTGATGCATATATTACAAATTTAAAATTATTATTAATAAACTTGCGCCTCGTGTCTATGAGGCGTGCGCCTCGCACCCCTCGCCTCGCGCCTCGCTTTTCTGACTCTGATCGCCTCGGTGCGCCTCTCACCTTTAACAACCTTGCCCAGGGCCCAAGTGAGCCAATGAGCCTAAGGGAGTTCTGGAATCAAAAGTTTTATTAACATCTTCATAATTTAGTCTCTTTATTACTTTGTCACCCACAAAGATATTGAGTGTCTACATTGAAAGTATCTTGCATCATTTTGAATTTTTTTTTTTTGTTTGTTTGTTTGTAGGGTACCTGTGGACCCGCTTGAATGGCAGATCTCTCAGGAAACTGCTAATAGCATTGTTGCTTGGTTAGCTAATACCGTAGGGGCAGCTGAGTCAGTTTTGAGGGTTGCTGCAACTGCCCATGACAGGAGGCTATTCTTTAAGGTACTTGCAGGGATCTTTTCGGAGATATAGCTTTTCTGAACTCCCAAGATTTCAAACTGTCCACTTTTAAGTTCTTGAATACACAGTCGTACCATTTAGTTCGACCTGTGGACACGGAGATGTAATCTTTATAAGTTATGCTCGACTGAACAAGTTAAAACAGAACTGCCAATATTAACATGACTTAATGTTGAATAATCAATTTTCTCCTAAGGATAAACTTATAGCAGAGGATCCAAAAGTTGTATTTAGGGGAAAGAGAAAAATGCATCCACATACACATTCTAACTTTATTGGAATGACTGAAGAAAAATTTCTAATTTTATCATTGTGAAATGAAAATCCGAAGAGGCTACTTCTTTTACTGCTGTTCCTTTTGTTTGCGAGGCAATCCTTTTCCTCTGGCCACTGATTTCTTTTCTCCACTTCACATAAATAAGTAAAAAAGAAAACATATAGGTCTAGTTAGGGTGTGTAATGTGATTTAGTTGATGTATAGCTTGCCGCTCTCCAGAGATATGATTTACAGCCTTCAGTAGCTCAAATTGGCCCATCACTTCTGATTATTTTGTTTCAGTAACAGTTAAATGCAAGTTATTGAACTGCAAACGACTGACTCAAAACCAAAGATTAAGAAATCATTATCACCTCCTAAGAAAAACTCTAGATGGAGTTCTTCAAAAAGAAGGCCTAGGCGGTGCCTGACTGTCCCAATTAGCCGGAATTCGGGAGAATTAGGCGGATCTTCTTGGAAAATCATAGATCTACGACAAACAGTGGCTCTGATCGGCACGTGGGTGGTGTCATTGTGTCGGCCGGCCTTGTCTGTACGTGAAGGACCAGCGCGTGCGTCAAACGGACACCATCGGCTGTGGTGCGTGGACTACACGCGCCAGTAGCCGCCGGCGGAACCACCACTAATGGTGGCTTGAGACTCCCAAATCCTGTTTTTAAGCCTAATCGAACCCAAATTTCTAAACCCTAAACCTAATTAACCTCAAAATGTCAAATCCTAAACCTAATTGACCTAAATTTGATAAACCCAAACCTTAATTCAAATCAATTAAATTTTTTTAAACAAAATAATAAAACCGCCTAGCCTGTTTGTATAGGCATCGCCTAGAAGGCCTAGGCGTTAGGCGTTCCTCCACCGCCCAGCTTGCACCTAGTGCTTTTTAGAGCATTGGTTCTTTGGCATAGGAACCAACTGATGATAATACAACTATCCCGATGTGTGAGAAAATAATAGCCAGTTCATTGTGGAGAGATATTATCCTTTTGGATCTCGTGAAGTTGGCAAAATTAGACTTTTTAGTTGTTCCTTCTGTCTCCATTCTACTTTGGTGATGAGATTGTTCTTGAGGTGAGGAGTGCACATCATTGTTGAGAGATATTTGTCCTTTTGGATTTCTTTATTTCCCCTGTTTATCATCAATTTATTGTCAATATTGTTATAAATTTATTGATTTATTCTCGTACCCCAACTTTTATATTAAGCGGGGATAAATAATTATTTGGCATTGATGATGAGAGTGAATGAGAACAAAGATGTTTTGGTTGATGCAGACGAAATATTTCCCTGTTATCATTGTAACATTTCTTAGATATTTCAAGTTTTATTATTTTTCTTCTTCTAGTACTGTAAGCTCGAGTGCGATAGCTTTATGAACTCTCCATTCAATGTACTATTAAGATGTATGAATTCTTACAATTTCTGATGTTATTGTTAGAATCCCTAAGATATTGTTAGAATCATAATCATAATCATCCAAAGATATGATTATGATTCTACATATCTCTAAGATATTGTTACATAATCATTGAGATATGATTATGTAATCTTAATGATTTATTAGTATATTTATTTTCTCTATTTAACTTAATGCAATGCCTATATAAAGGCATATCTCTTGTAATTCTAAGTATCAAGAAATATAAAATCGTATTATTTCTTTTCATGGTATCAGCGCCAATCTTTCTCTGGGTTCTGGTTTCTCTCTTTTAGACTCGTTCAAGCCGGCGCGTGGGGAACACGCGCCATCATATGGCGTGAGCCTCGCGCCGTATCTTCTTCGGCAGTCTTGACAATACCAATGGCGACGAAATGCTCAGATTATCAGTTATTTGTCCCTTATTCGCATCAAGTTCCACATCTGATCTTTTTTCAGGGTTTTGTCATGGGTGATTTGATAAGTTTTCTTTAGATGTTTTGAGCTGTTCTGGAATAGTTTAAACTTTTCCCGCTGTGCATTTTCCAACGATGTTAAACCATCCAAACCTCTGCATCGGTTCTCGTTGTGCATTCTCCAATGACGTTAAAACATCCAAGTCATCATATATGTTCCTGCTGTGCATTCTCCAGCAGCGTTTAAACACCCTAATCTCTCAGTGGTTCTTGTGCTGGTTTCATTTGTAACAAGCTTGATGCATATGATACGTATGCTCCAGCTTGAGGGGGAGTGTTAGAATTTGTAAGATATTGTTAGAATCCCTAAGATATTGTTAGAATCATAATAATAATCATCCAAAGATATGATTATGATTCTACATATCTCTAAGATATTGTTATATGATCATTGAGATATGATTATGTAATCTTAATGATTATTAGTATATTTAGTTTCTATATTTAACTTAATGTAATGCTTGTATAAAGGCATATCTCTTGTAATTCTAAGCAGTGATCTAAAACGCGTCGCCTAGGCGGCGCGTAGTCGCTTGGCGTCCCCATGCCGAGGCGACTACCACCAAATCGTTGGTGGTAGTCGCGCGGCCGAGTGATCGGCGTGAAATCGGCGCCGATTTCGACTCCACTCAGCCGCCTAATCACCGATACACGGCCGCTGATCGGTCGTGTATCGGCGATATTTTTTTTTTGCAGAGACCCCCCCAAAACGACGACGTTTTGGAGGGTCTTCTGACCCCCAAAACGTCGTCGCTTTGGGGGTTTACAGTTTGGGGGTTGTTTATAAATTAAAAAAAAATCCTTCTGCTTCATTTCTTCATCTGTCCTCTGGTTTTGCGATTTCTCTCTGATTCATTTCTTCGTGACTGCATCACTCACGCCACTGCTTCTTCTTCATTTCTTCGTCACTGCTTCTGCTCATTTGTTGGTAAGTTTTCATTTTTTTTATTTCTTTGTCCTCTGTTTTTTGTTTTGATTTTATTTCATTGTCTTAAAAATAAAAAATTACATATTTATATTAGACTAATTATTACCTAGTTACTTAAAGTTGTTGTTGTTTACAAATTATAATTTTAATTAAAGACAAAACAAATAAAATTATTAAATTTTAGGGTTTATGTGTGGTGATAAATTGATAAGTAATTGTTAATTAGGCATATTAGTTAATAACTAATAGTTATAAACTAATCAAAATAATTGTTAATTGGAACTATTAATATAATGGTTTTATGTTTTATTACATTTTGATTGAATATATATGATTTGGATTATTTATGAATTATGATGTTGGAAAATATTAGATTTTTAACGGTCTGCCGACTAATTGTCTAGGCCCCGCCTAGGCGCTAGGCGCTGGGTCGCCGCCCGCCTAGCGCGTTTTAGAACACTGATTCTAAGTATCAAGAAATATAAAATCGTATTATTTCTTTTCATGGTATCAGCGCCAATCTTTCTCTGAGTTCTGATTTCTCTCTTTTAGACTCGTTCAAGCCGGCGCGTGGGGAACACGTGCCATTATATGGCGTGACCCTCACGCGCCGTATCTTCTTCGGTAGTCTTGACAATACCAATGGCGACGAAACGCTCAGATTTATTAGTTATTTGTCCCTTATTCGCATCAAGTTCCACATCTGATTTTTTTCAGGGTTTTGTCATGGGTGATTTGGCAAGTTTTCTTTAGATGTTTTGAGCTGTTCTGAAATAGTTTAAACTTTTTCCGCTGACCGGCATAATCACACGCGTATAACGCAAGCGCACGTATCGTTCAAGTAGTATAAAAAGTATCGATCCCACGAGGACTTAATACCTAAGCTATTAATTTATAAAGCCAAATTATTACAAGTATCTAATGGATTGGTTGTTTGATTGGATGGTGACTTTAAACTTAAAACAAGTAGATAAAATTGCACGAAAGTAAATTGATGAAAATTCAATATTATGAAACTATCCAGTGTTGTGAATCCTTCCAATATATTTAAAAGATGAAGTGGTTATTTTACGTTTGTGCAATATATTGGTTTATTAACCTGGAACACGAAAATATGTAAAAGCCTCTTCCGATGGTCATATACAAATATCCAGTATAACCCAATTAATCATATTCCTAAGTTAACCAAGTTACCTGAATTCATTAAGATTAAGTTCCAATTATGGTTACCCCGCCCGACATGTATATTCCTATCCTGTAAGGAAATTTATTAAAGGGTTATCTATCCTCAAGGAAGATCGTGGGTTATTGAGTCTAAGGTTTAAACCTAAAATTCATTTTCCAAGTTTATTTTAAATTTACCAGATCAATCTTATTAATGTCAGTTAACAAGAAGCATTAAGACTAAGACTCAATAAATAAACTTTATATTACCCAAACCGTAAAAAAACCTCTTATAAACCAGTGATATTGGAAATCATCACAACCCCAGATAACGGGCTTAGTTACAACGCATATCTAAGGCTAGTAAAAGCTTAAATAAAATAAAAGACATAAAGTAAAAGCTGGAAATTAAAAACGTAAATAAAACAATAAAGAAAATGTTGGGGTTAGAGGATCCGCTTTTAATATTTCAAAATTAGAAATCTCCCTTATTGTCAATGTTTACCGATTAATTAATTTTATTTAACCAAACCATAAAGGCGGTAATTCCATTTGTCTCAATTAAATCCAACCGACCATATAGGCGGTAACAAGGTTATTACCTAAACCGACCATATAGGCGGAAACTACGTCTGAAATGTAAAACCGACCATATAGGCGGTAAATAAGGTTGTCACCTAAACCGACCATATAGGCGATAACTAATTAATCCAAATTTTAATTAAAATAAGGGAGATTAATCTAATTTATTATATTAAAAGTCTCACATTTTCACCCCAGCAGAATGAGATTACCTGCTCATGCTGTAAATGAAAACACACAAAATTTTATTAATTAAATAAAAAGAAAATACAAGAAAACTTAAATAAATACACAAGACATTTTCCTTTAGGTTTTCATGGAGAAATTCCTCCAAAGAAAGAATGAAAAATTTACAAAGTTTAGCTTGGTATTTATAGGCAAATCTAAAGGCTTCCACCATTTTCTCCACCAATTGCTCTACCAAACATGACACCAAACATGGCATCAAATCCTTCACCAAACATGCAAGCATGTTTGGTGGAAGTTTGACAATTTTTATTTTTTTATTTTGAAAATGACTTAAATAATTACACATAACATACTTCCGAATGTTTTATCAATTTCGGTCATGGAACCTTCAGAATTCGAAATTATTATGAACTTCAAAGTTGTAGATCTTCGAGTCTTCTTTAATCTGGAACTTGAATCACCTCAATCCGATATCGGAGTAAAAAGTTATGGCCAAAATACGACAATTGCGCAAAGTTGGAATTTCAGAAATTGTACTTCGTTAGAACGCCATTTCAAGTTTCCAATCTCCAAAATCAAAATGTCAAGTCCAGTTTTTGCCCTTATTTGTTCCACATTTCGTCCTAAATGATTCCATTTAGTGCCGATTTTATTTTATCTGCAAAATAAACTTAAACACATCAAAACGTTAATAAAACTCGAGAAACTATACAAAATATTAAGTAAAAGGGGCGGTAAATATTGATATTTTTTCCGCTCATCACCCGCTGTGCATTTTCCAGCGATGTTAAACCATCCAAACCTCTGCATCTGTTCTCGTTGTGCATTCTCCAACGACGTTAAAACATCCAAGTCATCATATATGTTCATGTTGTGCATTCTCCAGCAGTGTTTAAACACCCTAATCTCTATGTGGTTCTTGTGCTGGTGTCATTTGTAACAAGCTTGATGCATGTGATACGTATGCTCCAGTTTGAGGGGGAGTGTTAGAATCCGTAAGATATTGTTAGAATCCCTAAAATATTGTTAGAATCATAATCATAATCATCCAAAGATATAATTATGATTCTACATATCTCTAAGATATTGTTACATAATCATTGAGATATGATTATATAATCTTAATGATTATTAGAATATTTAGTTTCTATATTTAACTTAATGTAATGCCTATATAAAGACATATCTCTTGTAATTCTAAGTATCAAGAAATATAAAATCATATTATTTCTTTTCATGGTATCAGCGCCAATCTTTCTCTGGGTTCTGGTTTCTCTCTTTTAGACTCGTTGTTCAAGCCGGCGTGTGGGGAACACGCACTATTATATGGCGTGAGCCTCACGCGCCGTATCTTCTTCGGCAGTCTTGACAATACCAATGGCGACGAAACGCTCAGATTTATCAGTTATTTGTCCTTTATTCGCATCAAGTTCCACATCTGATCTTTTTTCAGGGTTTTGTCATGGGTGATTTGTCAAGTTTTCTTTAGATGTTTTTAGCTGTTCTGGAATAGTTTAAACTTTTCCCGCTGCGCATTTTCCAGCGATGTTAAACCATCTAAACCTCCGCATCTGTTCTCGTTGTGCATTCTCCAACGACGTTCAAACATCCAAGTCACCATATATGTTCCTGCTGTGCATTCTCCAGCAGTGTTTAAACACCCTAATCTCTTTGTGGTTCTTGTGCTAGTTTCATTTGTAACAAACTTGATGCATATGATACGTATGCTCCAGCTTGAGGGGGAGTGTTAGAATTCGTAAGATATTGTTAGAATCCCTAAGATATTGTTAGAATCATAATCATAATCATCAAAAGATATGATTATGATTCTACATATTTATAAGATATTGTTACATAATCATTGAGATATGATTAACATAATCTTAATAATTATTAGTATTTTTAGTTTCTATATTTAACTTAATGTAATGCCTATATAAAGACATATCTCTTGTAATTCTAAGTATCCAGAAATATATAAAATCATCTTATTCCTTTACAGTTATTTCAAATAAGATTTGAAATGGAGGGGCAAAGACTAACCAATGCTAAATGCGTATGGAGCTCCAACTTTGTCCTGATTCTCCTTTGGTAGAAAATGAGAAAAGTTGGTGTATTTGTTATGTTTGAAACCTTAGGTGTTATTATCGTTGATGCAGCAAGAAATAACTATAAAGCACTCCATCTTGAAGAGCCGGATTTTACCTAGCTCTTAAATCTACCTTTTGTTGTGTACTTTTATTTTTATATTGTCTCTGCAATCTCTCGAGTTTCATTCTTATTATATATCTGAAAATTAATCTATTATATATTTCCCTTCAGGTTGTTGTTTGTCTTTACATTTTATCAGTGGTGGGACGACTAGTCTCTGGTGTTACTGTTGCTTATGCTGGTATGTATGCCATGGACACCATTTTTCCTTTGATGCAACTGAAATATTTTACAAGTGAAGTGCCTTAATTTTCTTCTGTTTGATTGAACGTAATGCTATTTCTAAGTCTCTCTCTCTCTCTCTGTGTGTGTGTACATTGATGATAGCATCCATTTATGGTTGTCACATCTGGAAAGTTGTGTGATAAAATTTGGAGCACTTGACACAAGAAGCTAACATCACTGCTTTCTATCAAATTTAGTTGCAGCATGAGATGACTGATGGCCTCGTTTATTCAAACTAATAATATAAGTCGAACACATCGGACTCTTATCTTGTTCTCAAGAACATTGTGCTAAGTAATCATATATACCTACATATATAGTTCATATAGTTTGTTGGCATGTATTTTTTTTTTTTTATTTCTGAATATACCATATTTAATTTTAAACCTTGTTCTCATCTCTCTCTCTCTCTCTTTCTTTCAATCAAAACAGGATTATGCTTGTTCTGTCTGTACATGTTTGCTGAGAGCTCGCAATCCATCGGCATATCTGCACCACGGTTTCTAAGGGGAAGAAACAGCACCACTACAGAATCAGACATGTAATGCCAATTTTCCATGTTCAGTTTCATATTGATGGCTATCGTTTCTGTAAATACAACTTCATTCTTTGATCCATTAAAGAGAAATCATGTTATTGTTCAGTCAGTAGAGAAAAGAAATCATTTGACAACAAATTAGTAAACAATTGACATTATTATAGTTGCTGCTTATTGATAATTGTTTGTGAGTTTATGAAACACAAGAATCACATTAATTTTCGAATATCGGAGTGTTATAGAACTGGAGATTTTCCAGGCCAGCATAATATAAGCTCAAACCTAAAAATATACCCTATTATTTTTTTTATCTGACTTGCCATTTACAGTAGCAATAGCTGAAAAATAAGACTTGGATTTTCTCAATGCACTTTCTTTTAATCACAACAATGCTGAGCATATCAGGACCTTTCCCAGACTTGTTTTAGTAGGAGCTTTGTGCGCTGGGTATGACTTACGACCTTTTCTCGTGTAATCACATGTAGGTAGTTCTATAGACAAAACACTAAGGTAAGGTACTAGCATTTTTTGATGGTGTAAGATTTAGAATCTGTTTTTCAGGTCATGGGTTCGAATCCATGAGATACGTTTCTTGTAAAAGTCTGGGACAGTCGGGGGTTTTAACTGCTCTGTTTAAGCTCGGGTCAGATGGTTTGGCCGTGGGGTTTCCAACGTTTCAAAAAAAATATTCTCTGTTTCCACAAGCAATTTAACATTTTATGTAAGGTCCTGTAAACAGCTTGCACCCCATCCTCTTTATGTCTTAACAAGTTTCATAAAAATATTCGGGTCATGCCAGATAAAGGCATGACCTTTAAACACTTGCACCCATTGTTACATGGACAACTGTGTGGACTGATGGGCTTACCAGCCTTTATCGTTACAAAAGATGATGCTACAATATTAAGTCCATTGTGGAAGAAGAAAATTGACCGGTGCGTAATCACACATGTATAATGCAAGCGCACGTATCGTTCAAGTAGTATAAAAAGTATCGATCCCACGAGGACTTAATACCTAAGCTATTAATTTATGAAGCCAAATTTTTACGAGTATCTAATGAAATGATTGTTTGATTGAATTGTGACTTTACACTTAGAACAAGTAAATAAAATTGTGCGAAAGTAAATTGATGAAAATTCAAGATTATTAAACTATCAAGGGTTGTGAATCTTCCCAATATCTTTTAAAGATGAAGTGGTTATCTTATGTTTGTGTAATATATTGGTTTACTAACCTGGAACATGAAATTATGCAAAAGCCTCTGTCGATGGTCATATGCAAATACCCAGTATAACCCAATTAATCATATGTTTATGTCAACCAAGTTACCTGAATTCATTAAGATTAAGTTCCAATTGTGGTTATCCCCGCCCGACAGGTATATGTCTATCCTGTAAGGAAATCTATTAAAGAGTCATATATCCTCAAGGAAGATCGTAGGCTATTAAGTCTAAGGCTGAAACCTAAAATTCCTTTATCAAGTTTATTTTAAGTTTACTAGATCAATCTTATTAATGGCTAGTTAACAAGAAGCATTAAGCTTAAGACTTAATAAGTAAACTTTTATATTACCCAAACTATAAAATAACCTATTATAAACCAGTGATATTGGAATTCATCACAACCCCAGATAGTTTAATAATCTTGAATTTTCATCAATTTACTTTCGCATAATTTTATTTAATTGTTATAAGTTTAAAGTCACCATCCAATCAAACAATCATTCCATTAGATACTCGTAAAAATTTGGTTTCATAAATTAATAGCTTATGTATTAAGTTCACGTGAGATCGATACTTTTTATACTACTTGATCGATTCTGGAATAATGAGAACCACAATTGATGCTACTGCTGGAGGAGCTTTAATGACAAAAGGAGAAGATCAGGTCTGGGACTTATTGAAGAAATAGCCAACAACAATTCCTTGTGGCCAACAGAAAGGAGCATGATCCAAAGAATTACTGGAATTTATGAAGTTGGAGCCAGCACAGCAGTAAACGCCAAGCTGGATCAGATATGCAAATTCATGGAAACTCTTATCATGCAAGGCAATACTGGATCTACAAGTTTACCATATGAATGAGCACCAGAGCCAAACCAACATAAAGAAACGGTAAATTATGTCAACAATTTCAACAGACAGAGGAACAATCCATATTCCAACACCTACAATCCAGGGTGGAGGAATCATCCCAGTTTCGCATGGAGCAACAATTCAGGACAAAGGAACAATCCACCACTAGGATTCCAACAGCAAAGCCAGGAGCATGAAAAAGAACCAGGAATAGCGGAAGTGCTGGCCCAGTTAAAAAAAATACTATATTATGTTTCAAAGCCAATCTGCATCTATAAAAGCACTGGAAAATAAAATTGGACAACTGACCAATGCTCAGAGTTACAGACCGCCAGGATACCCTTCCTAGCAACACAGAACCAAAATCCAAGGAACATGGGGAAGAAGCAATATCATGCCAATATTTTAAAAAGCGGTACAGAAATCAACAAAGATGTTGGAATCAAGGCATCCATTGAAGAAGTTCCAAAAGAAAGCATCGAAACAGTTCCACAGATGGAGGAAAAAGAAGCAAAGGAAAAAGATCAAGAAATAATCACTCTACCTCTACCTTTTCGACAACGTCTCCAGAAAAACAAACTAGACAAAGAATTTTCTCAATTCCTGAAGATCTTCAAAAAACTGCATATCAGTATTCCATTTGCAGAAGCTTTGGAACAAATGCCTAGCTATGTCAAATTCATGAAAGACAATCTTTCACGAAAGCGAAGATTGGGAGATTATGAGACAGTAGCATTGACAGAAAAATGCAACGCTATCATCCAGAGGAAGCTTCCCCCAAAGTTGAAAGATCCTGGCAGTTTCACTATTCATTACGTCATAGGAGAGCATAACTTCAGTAGGGCTTTATGTGATCTAGGTGCAAGTGTTAACTTGATGCCTTTTTCTATTTTCAGGAAATTACAGATCGGAGAAACAATGCCCATCTCAGTCTCTCTGTAACTTGCTGATAGAACGCTCGTATTTCCGAGAGGTGTAGTTGAGGATGTGCTGGTCAAGGTTGACAAATTTATTTTCCCAACAGATTTTATTGTCCTTGATATGAAGGAAGATGAAGACGTGCTGATCATCCTCGGGAGACCATTCTTGGCTACATGACGAACCATTATTGATGGACAAAAAGGAGAACTAACCATGAGGGTACATGACCAAGAAGTAACACTCAATGTTTTCAAAGCCATGAATTTCCCGATGACGAAAAGAATGAGGAATGTTTCAGACTTGATGTGATACATAGTACCATCCAGAACTCCAATGCAATGCAAAGTTCTACTGACAAACTTAAAGCATGTCAACAGTCTGTGGAGACTGAAGATAAAATGTATTGCACACTCAAGAAGTCTATTCTTGCATTATAAGCAACAGAAGAGAAACAATTCCACCAGCTCAATGAATTGGAGAAATTTCATATACAGCATTTTGAGAATGCCAAACTGTACAAAGAAAAGGCCAAGAAGAGACATGAAGAGAAGTTAGTGCCCATACAAATAGAACCAGGGTAGAGGGTACTTGTAGACACTTGCATTTTTTGCATGAAAGCCCAATGATGAGCCTCGTATGGAGGCACTACCCGATAAGTTGCGGAAGTCGCGGGAAACAGACGTCGGAAGGGGAAATTCAAAATAAGTATGTCGTCAGATTTAATTCGCATGTTCACTGCATGTGCGTTCGTGCTGCGTTCGGAAACACGTTCGAACGGCGAACAGATTGCGGGAGTTCGTGTAGCGTCTGGAAACGCGTTCGAACGACCATCGATATTTATGTTTCACTGTTAGCCTCAACCCAAAATTCACACAAGGCCCACCAAAGCCCAATCCAAATAATTAAAACATTTAAAACACATGTCACAAATTAAATCAAATCCAATTAAAATCAAAATAATATCCTTCCTAATTAAATCCAATTAAATCCAATCAAATCCAATTAAATTAAATCCAATTAAAATCAAAACAAATCTCATTTCTAAATTAAATAAATCCATTCCTAATTTAAATAAATCACTCACCAAATTAAAGATAATCCCCACCAAAATTACACAAATTTCTTTCCCTAAATAACTTAATTAAACACATATCTTATTTGTTTGATTTGTTTCCCTTTTTTTAATCCATGCACACACAAGAAAACCCTAGATGCACCATTATAAAAGAAGACCTAAACCAACCCTAATCTTTCTTGGCTCTTCACACTAGATTCCTCATGGCAACTGATAAGTGTGGTTTATACCCAATTATTATGGTATTCTTAGCTTATTATTTTATTATGTTTTGAGTAATTCAATATCATTTATAGTTTATTTTATGTGTTATTTGTAGGAAGCATTAGAACATCAAAAATAAAGCAAATACGAGTATTTCGAAACCTATGGGAAACATCAGACGCGTCCAGGAAACAGGAAACAGCACGAATTGGAAGGAGAGAAAACAAGCAATTTCTACAAATACTCAAAACTTATTTGTTTATGGAGAAAAAGCATGCACGTGGGTTATAAAAGCAACAAAGAGAGTGGACAAATTATTGAATAAAGAAAATATAATTAAAAAAAAAAAAAGCAAACTTCACGCAAATTGGAGAGCACACCAAGGCAGCCACTATATTTGACCAAAAGAAGCATGCAACCTGGGCTATATTTGTGAAAGAGAAGAGAAGTTGACTTTAACATTAATTAAAAGCAAAAGAGCTGTGGCGCCCTCCTATTCCACCAATGCCAGGCGCCATGGCGCCCTCAAGCCTTCACGCCTCATACAAATTACAGAGACTTTGGCACCATAGCGCCAACTTGATGGAGCTGCAGCGCTACGGGACAAAACAACGTGCTCCAGGATTTAATTATTAGGGTTTTTAAGATCCCTAATGATACCCAATGACTCACAGTTTCCACTATAAATACAACAGTTCATCCAACACTCAAGAAGAGGCTAATACACTGCACAAAACACATAAATAAATATTTTTAGAGATCCAAGGAGAGGATTGAAGAGCGACGAGAGGAGACAAAGGCGGTGACGTCCGATGAGGAAGAGATTCAATTCGGGTTTTATCTTCTTATTTCTTTCTTAGAACTCTAATGATTTCCATTAGATTCATGATTTGTTATTCATTGTATTTATCTTTTGTCATGAATTAACTCCTTACTTCTGGAGAATGATGTAATCTATGCTTGAACCTTGTATTGATTGTTAATTTTGTTATGAAGTTTTATTAATTTATTTATATTCTTTTGGGTTTAATACTTCTTGATTGTTGGCCACAATCGAAGATGATGAATGTTTAGAATCTATCACTCGAGAGAGGGGATTTTGAATAGATATAGAGAATATGACCTAGGATTTTATAGAGTTCGAGAGAATCTGTAGTCCTTTAAAGTCGTTAATATAGAATCACAAATCGTAATGAGTTGTTAACTATTAGATTTTTATAGAGATATCGAAGTCTATAGTTGATGATATTTTCACTCGGCACTCGAGAGAGGGAGTGAATATTTTAGGAGTCTTGACTTATAAACAATATAACTGAACAAAGATTATTGGCATAACAAATACATAGGCGACAGCTAGGTGAAATCAGGATCCAGAATCTCTATCGTATTAGTTCCTTCTATCTAAATATTTTTATATTTTATTTATTTATTAAAAATCTTTATTATTTGTCGTCTAAATAAAGTTAGGATTATCAATTGTAGTACTTAATGCGAGTTAACGCAATCCCTGTGGGTTCGACACTATTTCTCTGATTTATACTAAAACTTGACACCGTACACTTGCGGTACGATATAAAAATATCACAACAGCAACCTCACAAAAGAACCCTAGATAGACTATCTTCATCCTCTCTCCATCATCTTCCCCACACAGGCCACACACGGCTTCACAAGTCAAAAAACCAAAAACCCTAATTCATTCGGCAGTCCTCCTTGAACACACAAGAAGACACAAACAACTCACGACCAAAAACAAAAAAAATGAGAAAATCCCAGCACAGCCCATCTCTCTTCCTCACCATTCACACGACTTTCTCTCTCATTCTCAACAAACACATCCTATGCAATAAACCACCATCGCGTACTTTACCACTCTCGGCAGCCCCCCTCAAAAAAAGACAATCGACGTGAGTAAACAAAAGCCACGCCTCTCATCTCACTCAGCCATAAGACAACCACTGACAAACCCTTAATATAAAACAAAAAGCAGCCCTCACTCACGAACCCATAATCCGAGCACACCACACTCAAAGACAGCCACCTTGCCACTAACCACTCTCTGTCCACTCACCAACTTGCCACCTCACGCCCTCTCATCAAACACACTCGGCAGCCCTAACAAACTCCCTTAAACACTGCCATCAAACGCACACAAACCACTAATAAAGCCATTCAACAGCCACATTAATAGAACCCAGTAGCCCTCACCGAACACACTGTGAACCAAGTGAAAAATCAATCCAAAATAGTCCCTAAAAATCCCTGAAAATAGTCCCCAAATAGCGAACAAAACAGTGAAGAAAACTGCAATAAAAAAATAGCAAAAACAGTGAAGAAAACAGAGAAAACGGCAGTGAAAACAGCGAAACAGCGAAGGAAAATCTTGAACAATAAAACCAGAAAAATAACGGAGCATTAACCCTTCCGGCGACGACGTAATGCACTTCCGAGGAGCATCTTAAAAGGTAAGACCTGAGGGCCCCCCTTTTTTATTATTTATCTTTTCAGTTAATCTTTGTCGATCATTCGCATGCATCGTTGTGTTTTACGTATGGTTTCATTTGTGTTGGGTTGATGATTAAGTGTTATCCTTTACGGTATATCGGATGGAAACCCAG
Organism: Zanthoxylum bungeanum; assembly: GCA_019454045.1. Taxonomy (NCBI): domain Eukaryota; kingdom Viridiplantae; phylum Streptophyta; class Magnoliopsida; order Sapindales; family Rutaceae; genus Zanthoxylum; species Zanthoxylum bungeanum. Next base: position 41,243 of record SKCR01033521.1, on the reverse strand, counting down.
ACGTAAATTCCGTAGCCGAAACCGAATGGACAGAAGTGCGCTCTGTATTTGGGATATAACTCCATGTACCGCTTGAGGAACTTTCAAGCACGTGTTTCATTTTGGTATTTAATTTCATGTTTGTTGTTCCGCTATTTATTTTCTATGTGTTGTTTCTTTCTTTATGTATTGTTAATCTAATGCGCATGGGCTAACTAGGGTGGATTAAAGGTCCTCTATTCGAGGGAAATGCTTAAAGGCTACCTTTACCACGATGTTTTGCCGCACCGGACGAAGTACGTTTGATTGAACGTAAGATGTGTTCAATCGAGCATACAAGTCCCATATTATTTATTTGTTTATTCATGTATTGTTAAGCTAATGCGCATGGGCTAACTAGGGTGGATTAAAGGTCCTCTATTCGAGGGAAATGCGTAAAGGCTACCTTTACCATGATGTTTTGCCGCGCCGGACGAAGTACGTTTGATTGAACATGAGATGTGTTCAATCGGGCATACAAGGTCCCATATTATTTATTTTTTTATTCATGCATTGATAATTTAATGCGCATGGGCTAACTAGGGTGGATTAAAGGTCCTTTATTCGAGGGAAATGCCTAAAGGCTACCTTTACCACGATGTTTTGCCGCGCCGGATGAAATACACTCGAGTGAATGTGAAATGTGTTCAATCGGGCATACGAGGTCCTATATTATGTATTTGTTCATTCACGTATGGGTTTGCGTCGTTTCAGATACCATTTTGGTAATCTCGTTCGAACGCGTTTCTGAACGCTACAAGAACGTATGCATTCTGCCTCAGTCCGTTCGAATGCGTTTGCGAACGCTACTCGAACGTGCATACGTTTTGTTTTATCATGCATCAGGTATTATCCCGTTCAGATGTTATTTCCGAACGCTATACGAACGCGAACATTCTGTCTCATTTCTGTTCGAACGTGTTTCAGAACACTACTCGAACGCGCATGTATTCTGCTTTACCATGCATCAGGTCTCATCCCGTTCGAACGCGTTTCCGAACGTTATATGAACGCGAACCTTCTGTTTACCATTCGAACGCGTTTTCAAACGCTACACGAACGCACATACATTGAACAGATTTCTTTTCATCACATTTCATGCATGTTTGCTTCTTTGGTAATTTCTTTTGCATTACATAATTAATCATATCATTTCATTATTGATATTTTTATTGTTATCATTTATTTATATTCCGTATTTATCTATTTAATGTGTTCATGAGATTGTGTGTTTGCCTTTATTTCACTTACCTCTATACATGCAGACTTAGATATAGGTTATATGCAAACTTAGATATAGGTTATTCTTGCGTGCGTATGTTGCGTAGGCTTGGTTATACTATTGCATAAATCTTTTCATTACAATTGGCATAAGTAATGGACCATTCTGAACCAAACGGTTTGAGGTCTTCCCTTGTGAGGGGTGAGTGCAACCTTAAATCATTTCCAGTTCACACCGGGTGGCGACTCCATATTTCTCCAGTTTAGTCCCCCACGGGCTACTCCGTACTCCCGATCGGGCCGTGAGCCCAGGACAGCGTCGCCGATTTCTGTGTCCTACAGTCTGGCAACTCCACTGGGGATAGAGAATCGGTCCCGAAATAATGTCTTGTAATGTTTGTGATTCTTGCTTTAGTTAACCGTGTCTACAATTGGGTTGGGTCCAAAGGGTTTAACCAAATGCATTATTAGAGCTAGGTAATGGTTGGTGTCTTCCTTCATTCATTACCTTTCTATAGCTGAAAGGAAAAGCTGTGAAGGCACCTAGATAATCATTTACTCAAAGCTTACCGTGATGGACTAATTTGGAGAACCTATTGTTTATTCCTGTCACCAAGGCAATAAGAGCCTAAGAGGCAAGGGTATTTAAGAGAGTTCGCTCCACCCTCCCTCTGGGGAATCTTCAATAAGAAATCCATTTGACAGTCATTCATGTATCATCACTCGTTGGCACGTACCTTAGGGTATAAAAAAGGTGCGCTCATTTGGTCGCTCGAACCCTTGAGTGGGGAGACCTAGTTGTGGGCAATCCTTCACCGGCGGGAGCCTTTATCTATACTCCTATAAACCCACATATGAACCATAGTCGTATGACCTATAGAAGCCACCATTTTATGCTTGTGTTTGGGACCATCATCATTTGGATTCAGTTGGACTTCTTGTCATGAGATGTGAACTTGTTGGGCCATTTAAACTGGGATGAGTTTGTGTCTTATGAAAATTGGGCCGAAAGCTTCTAAAATATCGATGGGCCACTTTGTGTTTGGGCCCCATATCATTTGAAGTTGTTTAGCCACGTTATTGCAAAAGTGTAAACATGTTGGGCCTTTTCAACTGGAACAAATTTGCACCTCGCAATAGTATGGTTGAATGCTTTGAAATGATAATGGGCCAACTTGTATGAAAACCTTGATGGGCTTAGAAAGTCCAAACATGATCCAAACATGCTAGAAGCATGAGTACGATATCCGCACTGGCTTTCATCTAGAAATGATACGCTTTGTTACAGCATATTTGCATACTGTTGGATGCTTCCAAGACCATCCCCATGACCACGGTTGCCGAAAGCCCAATTCGTCGTTTCTAGACAATGGCATGATCCCATAATCGGCTTAGTCCATGTGGAAAATGGGCGGTATTTGTCTTTTATCGATGGAAATGGACTGAGGTAGCCAAGGTTCACCTCGTAGCATAAGAGAGAACGATTTTGTGTACCCCATATTGGTGCATAAGATAAGCCATACTGACCGGCGTAAACACACACGTATAACGCAAGCGCACGTATCGTTCAAGTAGTATAAAAATATCGATCCCACGAGGACTTAATTCCTACTGTTGTTATTATTGTTGAATCTATTTATTTACAAATATCTAATTAAATGGAGAAGAGAATGATTGTTTGATTGGTTGAATGTGGTTTTCCTTAATTAAAATAAATAAAATAAACAAAAGAAAATACTAAGGAAAATAACAAAAGACTCAAAGATCTAGGGTTGTGAATCTTTTTAATATCTTTTAAAAGATGAAGTGATTATTTTATGTTTGTGTAATAAATTGGTTTACTAACCTGGAACACGAAATTATGCGAAAGCCTCTGTCGATGGTCAGACGCAAATACCCAGTTTAACCCAATTGAACCATATGTCTATGTCAACCAAATTACCTGGATTCATTAAGTTTAAGTTCCAATTATGGTTACCCCCCCGATAGGTATATGTCTATCCTGTAAGGAAATCTATTAAAGGGTTATTTATCCTCAAGGAAGATCATGGGCTATTAAGTCTAAGGCTAAAACCTAAAATTCATTTGTCAAGTTTATTTTAGATTTACCACATCAATCTTATTGGTGATCAGACAACAAGAAGCATTAAGCTTAAGACTAAATAAGTAAACCTTTAAATTACCCAAACTATAAAATAACCTTTTATAAACCGGTGATATTGCATTTCATCACAACCTCGGATAACTGGCTTAGTTACGACACATATTTACGGGTAGTAAAAACTTAAATAAAATAAAAGACATAAAGTAAAATGCTGAAAAGTAAAATGCTGAAAAGTAAATGACGGAAAGTAAATGCTGAAATTAAATACTGAAAATTAAATGCTGAAAGTAAATTACTGAAAAGTAAATGCTGAAAGTAAATTGCTGAAAAGTAAATGCTAAAAAGTAAATGCTGAAAGTAAATTGCTGAAAGTTAATTGCTGAAAAGTAAATGCTGAAAGTAAATTGCTGAAAAGTAAATAAAGTAAAAGTACAATAAAAGAAAATGCTGAGGTAAAATGATCCACTTTTATTACTTCTATTTTAGATATCTCCATTAATATAATATATTAACTTTGCATGATAATTACCAACCAGCCATATAGGCGGTATCCAGATTAAGTCAAATTAATAATTAATTACCAATCGACCAATCAGGCGGTATCCAGTTTAGTCAGGTTAAAATCAATTTAAATAATTACCAACCGACCAATATGGTGGTATCCTCGTTAAGTCATGTTTTAACTAGTTTATATATTATAATTAAGGGAGATTAATCTAAATATTAGTAATAAAAGTTTTACCTTTTATCCCAACAAAGGGGAGTTACCTCCTCATTACTGAAAAGTAAAAACTGAAAATTAAAGAAAGAAAAGTACTGTGCGTAAAAGTAAATTGCGGAAAGTAAAAACTGAAAAGTAAAGAAAAGAAAGTGTGAAAGCGGAAATTAATTATTGAAAGCTGTAAATAAACAAACAAGATACAATCTTCTTAGTATTCTTAAGGAATTCCTTAGAAGAAAGTATGAATTTACAAATGAAATGACTTAGTATTTATAGGCAAAATTTTACCTCCATCAAATCATCCACCAAATCCATTATTAATTGCTCCACTAATTGCTCCACTAATTGCCCCACCAAATCCATTATTAATTGCTCCACTAATTGCTTATCATGTTTGGTGGTGATTTGATAATTTTTATTATTTATTTATTAATTTATTTTTTGCTTTGAAAATGATTGAAAGTGACTTTAATAATTACACACAACACACTTTTGGATGGTTCATCAGTTTCGGGCATGAAATCTTCAGAATTCGTAATTATTTTGTCTTTAAAAGTTGTAGATCTTTGAGTCTTCTTTAATCTGGAACTTGAATTAGCTCAATCCGATATCAGAGTAAAACGTTATGCCCAAAATACGACATATGCGCAAAACTAGAATTTCCAAAATTGCACTTCGTTAAAACGCCCTTTCAAGTTTCCAATCTCCAAAATTAATATGTCAAGTCCAATTTTTGCCCTTATTTGACCCACATTTCGTCCTAAATGATTTCATTGTGTCCCAATATTATTTTATCTGTAAAATAAACTAAAACACATCAAAACGTTCATAAAACCCGAGAAACTAAACAAAATATTAAGTAAAAGGGGCGGTAAATATTGATATATTTTCCGCTCATCACATACCTAGGACAAAAATGGACATACCACGAGTGTGGGAGGAATAAGGTCGGAAGGATATATTTTGTTTGATTACCTCACGCGTTTTATATATTCCATGCATCGCACGCATACATGTACTATGCTGACTCGTAGTTAAAAGCCATCATAGATTTCCGTTGGGTTAGAGAGGAATGAAGGCTCGTCAAAAGACCGTTAGCGAACATGAGTGAGTCAGATAACGAGGGTTCTCGCATGGATCAGCTGGAGACTAACCTCACTAAGATTATCGAGCAGTTGCAAGCTTTGACCGCCGCTGTGGACAATATGGCAGTGCCCCGTGCAGGAGGGGCATGATGCTCTGATAATGCCAGAGGTGAAGAGCCTCCGAACAGGATGAGTGATGAGATCCATGTTTTTTATGATGACATAGCTGAGTATGCCGCGGGAAGGGTAGCCGGGTCTCAGGCCGAATTGCATAAACTCAAGGATCAGTAGAGTCTGTTACCCGCAATATGATGGGTAAGCATGAGGATTTGCTAGACTATGATGCGATGACTTTTGAGGAGCAGCTGCCCTCTCAGTTCAAGATGCCCGACATAGCCAAGTTCAACGGGAACGGGGATCCGAGATTCCATCTCTGACAATATGTTTCTGTGATGAGTTCGGTGGGTCTGTCGAAGCGTCAGGTTCAGAAGATGTTTGAGATGTCACTTGAGGGGGCACCCGTGGTATGGTATCATGGTCTGGAGAGAAAGGTCAATGATGATTGGATGGCATTAGCAGAAGCCTTTCAGAAACAGTATGTCACAGATTTGGAGATCGACTTGTCGTTTCGTGACTTGGAGAATACCAAACAGAAGCCAGATGAGAGCTTCAAGGATTATGTGGATCGCTGGAGGAGCCAACTTTTGAAGATGCATACTTTGTCCTCGGAGAAGGACCAGATCAAGATGATCATCAAGGGTACTAAGCCCTCTATTTACGGCAAGCTGAGGAGGATGACCTCTATGATTGGTGACTTTCGACAGTTGAGGGAGACTGTTATGGACGTTGAGGAAGAAGAAGCTGAGAATAAGAAGTTCTATGGCCAGAATAGGAGAAGCATCGGGGGGCCTTCTGAGACCAAGCCCGCTACTGCTGGGGTCGCTGCCATAAAAAATATGTGATTCTCCGACCTTGGTAAGCCTCTGTCAAAGGTGATTGAGAAGTTGAAAGGACAATGACTCATGAAACCTTTAGAACCTAGACCAATTCCCAACCCTGTGCCACACTACTTCGACTTAAACCAATACTGCCACTTCCACCAGCAAAAAGGCCACGAAACAGACAACTGCACCCGCCTTAGGCATGAGATCCAAAACCTCATTGACGCTCATAGAATACCTGATCCAGAAAAAGAACAACCCAACACACACACAAACCCTCAACCTAACTACCACTCTGTTCCACCACCCACCTACATGATCAACTCCGGCCTACCCGAAACTTTTGTCCTCCAAACTCTCAACCACCAAGCTTCTTGCATTGGGATAGGGGATAACGACAGTGTAGAACCATATGCTGAGGAAGAAGACAATGTTGTAGACGATGAAGATGTTTTCCGTGGTTTATTTGATTACAATCCTGTATTTTTTTTAATAATAAAGACATTGATTTTTGCCTATTTGTTCGAGTCTTTTCCTCAATAGTTAAGCATAAATCTGATGATGAAATTGTTTGCTTTAGGGTGAAACCTTAGAGACGATAAGTGCGAGAGGTACTCTCATCCGATATTTTGAGTAGTTGATCTTGACTAGACTCGCGAGCACTTAATTATAGGATCTTAGCAGTGAAAGCCTGAGTAGTCGGCAAGGTGACTAGTTGAAGAGAGTGCGGATCGATGAATGACCGTTCACTTAGATGTCCATCCTGACTTACTTGTGTTACGATATGTGGTATGGTTGGAAACAAAAGAAAGGTCTCTAAAGAAGAAAATATAAACCACCGATAACCGATAAACGTGAAGCTACCCATGGGCGAGTATTAGGACCACCATGAGGAGAAATGTTCCCTTAAAAGGTAGGTGTGTAAAAAAAAGATAAAAAAGAAAAAAAAGAAAAGGAAAAGAAAATCATATCACATTGAGTACGGAAAACTAATTACAGAGCATGATCAAGACATCTAGGTTGGTTTGACCCTTCAATCCCATTCTTTGAAACAAAATCATTAAGTTGGCTTACCCAACGATTAAGCTGTAAAAGAACCTTTGCACACACACACTTTGAGTCTGGTTCAGATCATTTATTCAAATGCTCGGATTTGAGCCGCATCGAGTACTTTGAAGGTTCTCTGGTTTCGACACTAGACATCCTTTGAGGGCAATAATATGTATAACTATTAGGACTATTTCGTAAAAAGGCAATATAATATGTTGATATGAAACGTCACATCAAATGATCTACTTTGCCCGAGTGTAAGCAACGAATAACAAAAAGATAAACTGAGTCTGGGGGGCGACCAGTCTACCACCTCGCGAATAAGGGACATAATGGAACTTGAGCCATGAGACAAAAGAGAACCGACCAAGCACCAGAAGAGAACAGGCAAAAGGAAACTGTAAGCACACCAGAGGGCGACCAAAGACATTAGTAGACGAATGGCGCCAAAGGGCAAGGAAGGCCTAACCCAGCGGAATAGGAAACACATCCATACATACATGCATACATGTCACATGCACGCAATATTTGTCTTGTTTTTGTTCGCAAGTTTTGAAGAAAAGGAAAATTGGCAAAGATAAGCGGATCGGGAATAAGACCCACAATTCATATCGGGAACAAGACCCACAATTAAAATCGGGAACAAGACCCTCAATTCAATTCGGGAACAAGATCCTCAGCTTAATCCGGGAACAAGACCCTCAGCTTAATCCGGGAACAAGACCCACAATTCAGATCGGGAACAAGACCCACAATTCAAATCGGGAACAAGACACTCAATTTAATTCGGGAACAAGACCCTCAGCTTAATCTGGGAACAAGACCCTCAACTCAAATCGGGAACAAGACCCGCAACTCAATTTGGGAACAAGACCCACAATCGGAAACAAGACCCGCAACTCAATTTGGGAACAAGACCCACAACTCAGTTTGGGAACAAGACCCTCAACTCAAATCGGGAACAAGACCCATAATTCAGATCGGGAATAAGACCCACAACTCAATTCGGGAACAAGACCCACAATTCAGATTGGGAACATGACCCTCAACTCAATTCGGGAATAAGACCCACAATTCAGATCGGGAACAAGACCCACAACTCAGTTTGGGAAAAAGACCCACAACTCAAATCGGGAACAAGACCCTTATCTCAATTCGGGAACAAGACCCTCATCTCAATTCGGGAATAAGACCCTCAATTCAATTTGGGAACAAGACCCACTCGGTGGTTCGGGAACAAGACCCAGGGGTCGCAACACCTCGTAACCAAATCAACTCAGTTCGAAGCGTCTCAAAACAACAGGTAAGTTTCGCAACAGCTGGCAAGCCAAGTAAGAAAAAATGCATGCATGACTTTGATAGGATTGTCATTGTCACACACTGCACAAGTCCCATCAAAGTGGGGGTGACTGTAGACACTTGCATTTTTTGCATGAAAGTCCAATGATGAGCCTCGTATGGAGGCACTACCCGATAAGTTGCGGAATTCGAGGGAAACAGACGTCGAAAGGGGAAAATCAAAATAAGTACGTCGTCAGATTAATTCGCATGTTCACTGCATGTGCGTTTGTGCTACGTTCGGAAACACGTTCAAACGGCAAACCGATTGCGGGCGTTCGTGTAGCGTCTGGAAACGCGTTCAAACGACCATCGATATTTATGTTTCACTATTAGCCTCAACCCAAAATTCACACAAGGCCCACCAAAACCCAATCCAAATAATTAAAATATTTAAAACACATGTCACAAATTAAATCAAATCCAATTAAAATCAAAATAATATCCTTCCTAATTAAATCCAATCAAATCCAATTAAATTAAATCCAATTAAAATCAAAAAAATCTCATTCTAAATTAAATAAATCCCTTCCTAATTTAAATAAATCACTCACCAAATTAAAGATAATCCCCACCAAAATTACAAAAATTTCTTTCCCTAAATAACTTAATTAAACACATCTCTTATTTGTTTGATTTGTTTCCCTTTTTTTAATCCATGCACACACAGGGAAACCCTAGATGCACCATTATAAAAGAAGACCTAAACCAACCATAATCTTTCTTGGCTCTTCACACTCGACTCCTCATGGCAACTGACCGGCGTAAACACACACGTATAACGCAAGCGTACGTATCGTTCAAGTAGTATAAAAATATCGATCCCACGAGGACTTAATTCCTACTGTTGTTATTAATTATTGATTCTATTTATTTACAGGTATCTAATTATAGGAAGAAGGGAATTGATTGCTTTTGGTTGGTTGAATGTGGTTTTGCAAAAATAAAATAAAAACAGACTCAAAAGAAAATACTAAGGAAAATAAAATAAAAGACTCAATGATCTAGGGTCGTGACTTCACACAATATTATTATAAAGATGAATTGATTCTCTTATTTATGTGTAATAAATTAATTTGCTAACCTGGAACACAATGATATGCGAAAGCCTCTTCCGATGGTCAGACGCAAATACCCAGTATAACCCAATTGAACCATATTCCTATGTCAACCAAATTACCTGGATTCATTAAGATTAAGTTCCAATTACGGCTACCCACGGCCGACAGGTATATTCCTATCCTGTAAGGAAATCTATTAAAGGGTTATCTATCCTTAAGGAAGATCGTGAGTTATTGAATCTAAGGCTGAAACCTAAAATCCCTATGTCTAGTTCATTTTAAGTTTACCATATCAATCTTATTGGTGATCAGACAACAAGAAGCTTTAAGCTTAAAACTCAATAAACAAACTAAATAATTACCCATAAAAAGAAAATCAATTATTAAGTGTGGATATTGTGTTTCATTACTTCCCTAGAATAAAATAAAATGCTGGGGGTTGGGGATCCCCTTTTACTATTTATAATTTAGATATCTCCCTTAATATAATACAGAAATTAAACATGATATTACCGACCAGCCATAAAGGCGGTATTCCTTATTAAGTCAAATTAAGTACGACCAGCCATAAAGGCGGTAATAGTATTTGAACATAAACCAGCCATATAGGCGGTAATTACCTGTCACCTAAAGACCAGCCATATAGGCGGTGCCACATTATGTCAAATAAATAAAACCAGCCATTAAGGCGGTAATATTTTATATTTTGAATAATCGGCGCACGTTAGCAAGTTTTGACCAATCGGATTTTGACACGTGTCACACGGCGCAAGATAGCAGATCAGGCGCACTATTGGCGTCGCGACGCGCTGGGTTTCAGCGTCGCGACGCCGAAATGATGAAAATGCCCTTTTGTCCAATTTTGTCCATTTTGCCCTCAAATTGTCTTCAATGCTTTCCAAACTTTATTTATCTGCAAAATAACACAAAATACATCAAAACGTTCACAAAACTCAAGAAACTATACAAAATATTAGGTTAAATGAGTGAGAAATAGTGATAGATTTATCACTCATCACACCCCCAAACCTAGCATTTTGCTAGTCCTCGAGCAAAACATATAATAAAATAACATAATAAAATTTAACTAAGCCACTTTCGTAGGGATCACGGTTGCATTTAGCGTATGCAACAAGCCTTTAAACCCCTAAGTGTCCCTAGTGGACGAGTTGTAGTCTCGTGAGGGTTTACAGCAATGATACCCACAAACATTTTACAAAAGTAAAAATGTAGTAAAACTAATTCACACAAAAGCAAAAAGACAAGAGAAAAGAGAAGAAAGAAGTTAGTGACTAATCAGGTGAAATTTCTACTCCAAGTTATTAGTTGTTTTGTTTCTTTCTAAATTACCGAATAAGTAAATTCTCCGATTATATTACCATTCTCCATATATACAGCTAACAAACTATTAATCAATTCATTTTTGCCCACAACAGTCACAAGTATAGTTGATAAGAGAGTAATATTTTTGTCCTAAAGTTTTATTAGAATTCACACCTTTTTGTAGCAATTGAATAATTTTTCTAATTTTTCTGATTTTTTCTTTGATTTTTCTCTATTTTTTATTTATATACAATATCTTCCATCTATGTAGCGAGTGTTGGGTCGGTGACTCCCAAACCAGTTGGCTTTAGGGCACCAGGTGTTAAGACCTGGTGCCCTAAAGCCAGGTGTCTTAACACCTGGTTTTTTTTTTTTTTTTTTTTTTTTTTTTTTTTTTTTTCTTTTCAAAAAACCAGGTGTTAAGACACCCCTACGGACTTAATTACTCAGATTTCAGATATAAATATATTTTTGCAGCATCTTTGATCCATGTAACGAGCTTTGGGCCAGTGACTCCCAAACCAGTTGGTTTTAGGGCACTAGGTGTTAAAACACCCTTACAGACTTAATAACTCGGATCTCAGACGTTTTTTTTTTTTTTTTTGTTTTACTCCATCACTTTTTTAAGATGCTTCCTCCAATTAAACTAGAGCACTGAATATTACAAACTTTTCAATTTTAGCTCATGCCCGTATGTTACTATGCATATTGATAATACCTGCCAACTGAGCATATGAAGATCCATTTTAGTCAGTGTTAAGGAGAATTTACAAATTAAATAATTTAAAAGGAAATAAACAAAAATTAACTTGTTTCGAAAATATTTTACCTTTTTAGTCAACATGAAAACACAAAAATATTTTTGTAATTTTTGAAAAAATTTCAATTTTTTTTTGTATTTTTCGAAAAATTTTAGACTACAAAATAAAAATAACAACATAATAAAAATTTTACTAAAAATAAAAACAAGATACTAATCAACTAATTCCCTCCCCCAAACCTAAATGAGACATTGTCCCCAATGTCTTAAACAGTAATAGAAGAGTTTAGAAGATCGTACCTGGTTAGCTGAAAATCAAAAATTAACCGATTAAGATCAATGTCTAATTTACGCTTCTTACCACGATCGTTGTCTGTCCAGTTCAACTTGGAGAGAATGGGGTCCAGTTTCGGTTCAAAGGCAAGGATTTGGTCAATTAATTCTTCGGCCTTTGTCGCAGTCAGGAAGATATCATGTACTGATTTGGTGACGAACTCATGTCTTTTGGCTTCCGCAAGAAATACAAACAGAAAATCGAAGAAATGCTCAATGTTAAGTAACCCAATGGGCTTCCGATGAATATTTAAGTGCGCCCATGATGCTACAGTAAACATTTCCTCAAACGTCCCAAGCCCTCCTGGTAACGCAATAAACGCATCTGCAGTATTGATCATTTCATGAATTTGTTCGGGCATTCCATATACGATGCGTTCATCTCCATTTGTTTGTCCGATTAAGTGTTCGTCCGCCAAAGGTTTTGGAATGATTCCCAAAACATGACCGCCACCGTCCTGAACAGCTTTTGAAATACATCCCATCAATCCGAGATTGCCACCGTCATATATTAAGTGCATATTTCTTGCAGCTAAGACTCGACCCAATTCCTTTGCAGCCTCGATGAATTATGGTTTATTACCAGAATTGGATCCACAGAAAACACAAATTCGCTTGATTCGCTGCTGTGAAGTTGCTTCCATTTTCTCTCTTATTTGGATGTGTATCTGGATGTGTCGAAGAGAGAAATGACGGGCTGAATTTATAGAACCTGAAAATGGGTGAGTAATAATTGCACTAGTATCTGCCAAATGACAATTATTAGAAGAACGTTAAAATAAATCGTGAAAAGTCAAAAAGTATAAATCTTGTCGGCGAAAATAAAGATAAAAACAAAAGAAAAGCAAATCAAAGCAATAATTAAGGCAGCAGAATTGTGTACGCAATACGTCACTAGTTTGGTATAAATTCATCAGGATGCGTCTCAAGAATCCATTCCTTACTCAGCCACCACTAATGAATTAGCTCTCATCTTTGTGATTGCCAAACACCATTCATTTTGTCTTAAAATGCTTCGTTTGTTCCTTTCCTTCAAAAACAACACACAAAATTAAAAATTCTACAACATGTATACACAAAATATGAAAACAGAAATTACAACAAATTGCATGGGTTGCCTCCCTGCTAGCGCTAAATTTTACGTCTTCAGCCAGACGTGACTGAAATTCATCTGTTAAGGAGGTTTCAATGTCATTTTGGATGTCCGATTAAAGACAATCCCGTGAGCGTTGCTTTTGAAGGGTCTCTTCCAACGGTAAAGGGGCAAAAAGAGTTGTGTCTCATTCAGTGCTCGTGCCACCTTTTTGCTCCTTGTTACTCCAGTGGTTCCTGCAAAGAAAGAAAGAAAATCAGGAGGTCTCGTATGATGCTTGACTTGGAATGGGAGTTCCATTCTGTCAAGCTTCTGGTTGATATCTTTAATTTGTACTCCCCAAAACAGCGATGTTTCTCCTGAATGCTCTGGATCTTTATTAAGGTTAGACATTTGCTCCTCCATTTGCTCTGTTTCTTGTTCCACCTTTTCTTCACAGATGTATTTTAACATTTCCATATTCAGCTCTTCATCTGTCATCTGTGAAATACATGTTTCAAAATTGTCAACCTAAGGATGAAAAGAAATGTCAGATTTTAGGTCTTCATCCTCTGATATGACTGGAATGGATGGTTCAGATAGATCTTCTTCGAACATCATGGTAAAGCATGCTCCAAGATCTTCATTTGAGGATTGAAAGTTTGATCTTCCGTTGTTGGTGCAGTTGGTACAAATAGATCAGCTTCATCCTCATCAGAATCTGAATAATAAAGTCAAATTGAGACTTTGCCGGTTCGGGCTCCTGAACTGATACCTCTGGTTGTTGATACAGCTCAGCCTCCTCCATTGTTGAAGTGTCATTGTGAATGATTGGTACTCGAAGGCTTCATCAGTGTCATCTGAAACTGGTTCTTGAAGTATGTAGTTCTGATTTTCTGTGAATTGTCTCATTTGATCTGTCATTCTCTGTATGGATTCTGCGTTACTCTGAATTTGTGCATCAAATCGAGCTGCTTGTTCTTTGAACATGTGAATCAATTGATCTTCCTCGGATGGTTCTGGTTCTTGATAAAGATCAAAGATAGATGGTGGATAAGATGGAAAATGTGGTTATGTGAAATGTGATGGTTCTTCATACCATGAGTGATTTTGATAGCTCTGCCACCCTGAATTGTAGTTGTACTCGCAATAATCACTTGGGTGGTTACCATTATATATGTCACATCTCCATATCGAGTTCTGTTGAGCAAATGTAGTATTGTTTGGTTCTGGCATCCAGTGATAGTCGTTGGGCTGTACAACAGGCCTCAGAAAACCGGACAGTTGCTCCCAGATTTGGGGTGTATTTCTAGTAGAGCTCTTGATCTTTCAATCTCCCAATAATGTTCCATTTTTTTTTAATCACCTGAAAACAAAAAAAAGAAATAAAAATTACAGATAAAAATAAAGAAAATTAGATACAAGTAAATTAGATAGCTTCAAAATTAATAACTCAAGAAAAATAAGTCCCCGGTAACGGCGCCAAAAACTTGACCGGCGTAAACACACACGTATAACGCAAGCGTACGTATCGTTCAAGTAGTATAAAAATATCGATCCCACGATAACTTAATTCCTACTGTTGTTATTAATTATTGATTCTATTTATTTACAGGTATCTAATTATAGGAAGAAGGGAATTGATTGCTTTTGGTTGGTTGAATGTGGTTTTGGCAAAAATAAAATAAAAAACATACTCAAAAAAAATACTAAGGAAAATAAAATAAAAGACTCAATGATCTAGGGTCGTGACTCCACACAATATTATTATAAAGATGAATTGATTCTCTTATTTATGTGTAATAAATTAATTTGCTAACCTGGAACACAATGATATGCGAAAGCCTCTTCCGATGGTCAGACGCAAATACCCAGTATAACCCAATTGAACCATATTCCTATGTCAACCAAATTACCTGGATTCATTAAGATTAAGTTCCAATTACGGCTACCCACGGCCGACAAGTATATTCCTATCCTGTAAGGAAATCTATTAAAGGTTATCTATCCTTACGGAAGATCGTGAGTTATTGAATCTAAGGCTGAAACCTAAAATCCCTATGTCTAGTTCATTTTAAGTTTACCATATCAATCTTATTGGTGATCAGACAACAAGAAGCATTAAGCTTAAGACTCAATAAACAAACTAAAGAATTACCCATAAAAGAAAATCAATATTAAGTGTGGATATTGTGTTTCATTACTTCCCTAGAATAAAATAAAATGCTGGGGGTTGGGGATCCACTTTTACTATTTATAATTTAGATATCTCATCTCCTTAATATAATACAGAAATTAAACATGCTATTACCGACCAGCCATAAAGGCGGTATTCCTTATTAAGTCAAATTAAGTACGAACCAGCCATAAAGGCGGTAATAGTATTTGAACATAAACCAGCCATATAGGCGGTAATTACCTGTCACCTAAAGACCAACCATATAGGCGGTGCCACATTATGTCAAATAAATAAAACCAGCCATTAAGGCGGTAAATTTTATATTTTGAATTATAATTTCCATATTATATTTAAGGGAGATTAATCTAAATTAAAATAATAAAAGCTTCACCTTATCCCCAGCGGAAAATTAACTACAAAACATTAAAGAAAGGTAGAAGAAGAGAACTACTATTACTGAAAATTAAAAAAGACATAAATAAAAATATTATTTATATATACAAAAATAGATGCTTCCTATAAATCAGAGAGAATTCTCCAAGGAAAGCATGAAGAAAAATGAATCTGGCGGCCTCATTTTATAGAAGATTTTTGGGCCAGCGTCGCGACTCTGGAGTTGCACTAGCGTCGCGACGCTGGCAACAGTTACGCGGAGTCCATGCGGTCTTTGACCACGCGTGTCGGCATCAATTATTGGTGACACGTGTCGCGCTCTGGTTGGCTGGCGATGCGGTCCAATGAAATCGTGCCACGTGTCAGCTTGTGATTGGGTGGAAATTCGGTCTAATAGAATGGTGACACATGGCATGCTCAGATTCGTCAACTTTTCGGTCCAATAGGAAAGTGACACGTGGCACGCGGTCGGTTTGGTCCAATCAGATGTTGACACGTGGCTGACGGCGCACGTTAGCAGATTCGTTGTGATGGTGACACGTGTCACGGCGCACGTTAGCATAATCGGCGCACGTTAGCAAGTTTTGACCAATCGGATTTTGACACGTGTCACACGGCGCAAGATAGCAGATCAGGCGCACTATTGGCGTCGCGACGCGCTGGGTTTCAGCGTCGCGACGCCGAAATGATGAAAATGCACTTTTGTCCAATTTTGTCCATTTTGCCCTCAAATTGTCTTCAATGCTTTCCAAACTTTATTTATCTGCAAAATAACACAAAATACATCAAAACGTTCACAAAACTCAAGAAACTATACAAAATATTAGGTTAAATGAGTGAGAAATAGTGATAGATTTATCACTCATCAGCAACCTCACAAAAGAACCCTAGATAGACTCTATTCATCCTCTCTCGATCATCTTCCTCAGGCCACACACGGCTTCACAGGTCAAAAAACCAAAAACCCTAATTCATTCGGCAGCCCTCATTGAACACACAAGAAGACATAAACAACTCACGACAAAAAACAAAAAAAACTAAAAAATGAGAAAATCCCAGCACAGCCCCTCTCTATTCCTCACCATTCATGCGACTTTCTCTCTCATTCTCAACAAACACATCACATGCAATAAACCACCATCACATACTTTACCACTCTCGGCAGCCCCCCTCAAAAAAAGACAATCGACGTGAGTAAAAAAAAGCCATGCCTCTCATCTCACTCAGCCATAAGACACCCACCGACAAACCTAATATAAAACAACAAAGCAGCCCTCACTCACGAAACCATAAGCCGAGCACACCACACTCAAAGACAGCCACCTTGCCACTAACCATTCTCTCTCCACTCACCAACTTGCCACCTCACGCACTTCCGATGAGCATTTTAAAAGGTAAGACCTGAGGGCCCCTTTTTTATTATTTATCTTTTCAGTTATTCTTTGTCGATCATTCGCATACATCATTGTGTTTTACGTATGGTTTCATTTGTGTTGGGTTGATGATTGAGTGTTATCCCTTGCGGTATATCGGATGGAAACCCAAACGTAAATTCCTTAGCCGAATCCGAATGGACAGAAGTGCGCTCTGTATTTGGGATACAACTCCATGTACCGCTTGAGGAACTTTCAAGCACGTGTTTCATTTTGGAATTTATTTCGTGTTTGTTGTTCCGATATTTATTTTCTATGTGTTGTTTCTTTCTTTATGTATTGTTAATCTAATGCGCAGGGGCTAACTAGGGTGGATTAAAGGTCCTCTATTCGCGGGAAATGCTTAAAGGCTACCTTTACCACGATGTTTTGCTGCGCCAGACGAAATACGTTTGATTGAACATGAGATGTGTTCAATCAGGCATACAAGGTCTATATTATTTATTTGTTTATTCATGTATTGTTAATCTCATGCGCATGGGCTAACTAGGGTGGATTAAAGGTCCTCTATTCGAGGGAAATGCCTAAAGGCTACCTTTACCATGATGTTTTGCTGCGCCGGACGAAGTACGTTTGATTGAACGTGAGATGTGTTCAATCGGGCATACAAGGTCCCATATTATTTATTTTTTTATTCATGCATTGATAATTTAATGCGCATGGGCTAACTAGGGTGGAATAAAGGTCATTTATTCGAGGGAAATGCCTAAAAGCTACCTTTACCGTGATGTTTTGTCGCACCAGACGAAGTGCACTCGATTGAATGTGAAATGTGTTCAATCGGGCATATGAGGTCCTATATTATATATTTGTTCATTCACGTATGGGTTTGCGTCGTTTCAGATACCATTTTGGTAATCTCGTTCGAATGTGTTTCCGAACGCTACACGAACGTATGCATTCTGCCTCAGTCCGTTCGAACACGTTTACGAACGCTACTCGAACGCGCATGTATTTTGTTTTATCATGCATCAGGTCTTATCCTGTTCGAATGTATTTCCGAACGCTATACGAACGCGAACATTCTGTCTCATTTCCGTTCGAACACATTTCAGAACGCTACTCGAATGCGCATGCATTCTGCTTTACCATGCATCAGGTCTCATCCTGTTCGAACGTGTTTCCGAACGCTATACGAACACGAACCTTCTGTTTACCATTTGAACGCGTTTTCAAACACTACACGAACGCACATACAGTGAATATATTTCTTTTCATCACATTTCATGCATGTTTGCTTCTTTGGTCATTTCTTTTGCATTACATAATTAATCATATCATTTCATTATTGACACTTTTACTGTTATCATTTATTTATATTTCCGTATTTATCTACTTAATGTGTTCATGAGATTGTGTGCTTGCCTTTATTTCACTTACCTCTATGCATACAAACTTAGATATAGATTATATGCAAACCTAGATATAGGTAATTCTTGCATATGTATGTTGCGTAGGCTTGGTTATACTATTGCATAAATCTTTTCATTACAATTGGCATAAGTAAGAGACCATTATGAACCCAACGGTTTGAGGTCTTCCCTTGTGAGGGGTGAGTGCGGCCTTAAATCATTTCCCAGTTCACGCTGGGTGGCGAATCCATTTTATTTCTCCGGTTTAGTTCCCCGCGGGCTACTACGTACTCCCGACCGGGCCGCGAGCCGGGACAACGTCGCCGATTTCTGTGTCCACAATACTGTTAAACAAATCAAGGTTGAAACTCTTCCCATGAAAGCCAAAATCACGGTGATCAGGTCCATTCTTAATCTCCAAAGTTTTACCAGATAAAGCCGTTGAGTTACATGATCCCAACTCCAACAAAATATTCAAGGTTAAAAACAAGCGTGTCAAGCACTACTAGGGAGAATCATTCAAGCGACAAAAAGAAAGTGTCACACTTTCAGATCCAGCGTAACGTTCGGGCAGTCATGTCTAGCTGACGATTTTAAACTTAGCGCTAGCTGGGAGGCAACCCTTGCAATTTGTGTCTATATTGTGATTTGGTGTGTTTAATTTGTGTAGGTAAAGTCACATTTCAGGATGGAAGAAATACTTGCAAATCTTCACAAGCAATTTCCTTCTCTCCCTCAAAACTATCTGATGAAAGTTTACAAAGCTCGCTTGGAACGAATGAGACTGCTGATGATCAAAGGTATTCCTAATGACATTCAATGGATTATTGAAGCACGAGTCCGATTAGCAGGTGAGTCCTCTGACTCTTTTGTTTCGTATCTGCCTGGTTTAGGAAGAAGCACCTATGCTAAAAAGAGAAGAGCTAAAAGAATGGGTGTTTGCTATAAATGTGCTCGTATGACATGTAATACTCGTTGTCGTTCTTTAGGAATGATGTCTGATAACCGTGAAGATAAAATTAAATTCATTATGGATGACTTGAGTAAGGAGTCTTTGGATGACATATCTAAGACTCTTGAGACGTTTCTAGTGGATATGTGCATCATGTAATTCACATGTTATATACACAATCCCGAAAAGAAAGACAACATCACAGTCTCGGGAATCTGACTTTAAAAGACCATGTTTGCCAATTTATAAGAAAATTGGATGAGAAGCTTGTCTCTGACGCATAAACGTCATTCAAGCCGTTACATCATGTAAATATTATTTTTTTTATCTTTAACTGATAATTGTGATTTGTTTTGTTATTTTCTCCGACAGGATCCAGATCTTTTTGACTTTCACTATATATTTCACTATTTAACTAATAATTGTCATCTGGAAGGTACTAATGCTATTGTTACTCACCATTTTTCAGGTGTTATAAATTCAACTCATCATTCCACTCTTGAAGACATCCAAAGTTGATAAATAAAAATGGAAGCTACTTCAAGAAGACGAGTTGTAAACATCTGTGTGTTTTGCGGAACTAGTGTTGGTTCTAAACCAGAATTTGTAGCGGCAGCATATGAATTGGGTCGAGTCATAGCTGAAAGGAATATGCACTTAGTATATGGCGGTGGCAATCTTGGACGATTGTGTATCGTTTCAAGGGCTGTACATGAAGGAGGTAGTCAAGTTCTGGGAATCATCTCAAAACCTTTGGCGGAGGCGAATCTTATAGGACCATCAAAAGGAGAATAACTGATCGTACCAGGTTTGTCTGAACGACTGGTGGAAATGATTAACTGTGCTGATGCTTTTATTGCTTTGCCAGGTGGCTTGGGTACGATGGAGGAAATTTTTACAGTACTATCTTGGGCGAACTTGAACATATACCAAAAACCGATTTGACTGTTTAATGTTGATGGATTTTATGATTTTCTTTGTGTGTTTCTTGATGAGGCCAGGAGAAATGGGTTCGTGTCAAAACCTGTAAAAGATCTCTTCTTCACTGCCAGAACTGCCAATGATTTAATTGACCAACTTTTAGCCTTTGAACCACAAATTGACCATATCCTTTCAAAGATAATCTGGTCCGATAATGATCGTGGTAAAAAGCGTCGGATAAATCTGGATCTTAACCTTTAATTTTTATTTTAGATGTAGAATTTCAGCTAACCAGGTACTATTTTCTAAACTCTTCTTCTACTTTTTAAGACATTGGGGATAATGTCTCATTTAGGTTTGGGGGAGGGGAATAGTTGACTAGTATCTTATTTTTATTGTGTTATTTTTATTTGATTTTTTAGTCAAAAATTTTCAAAAAAATTAAAAACTTTTACAAAAATTAGAAAAATATTTTTGTGTTTTTGTGTTTTTAACTTGATTAATCAGGTGAAATTAGTATGCGATAGCTGTGTAAGAAATTTCCACTCTTGAGACGTATCTCAACCTATTTTGTAACAAGTTAATTTTTGTTTATTCCTTTTGAATTATTTAATTTGTGAATTCTCCATAAAACTGATTAAAATGGATATTCATATACTTAGTTGACATGTATTATCAACTTGCATGGTAACATACGGACATGAGCTGTAATTGAAAAGTTTGTAATATTCAGTGCTCTAGTTTAATTGGAAGAAGCATCTAAAAAAAAGCGATGGGATAAAAAAAACGTCTGAAATCCGAGTTATTAAGTCCGCATGGGTGTTTTAACACCTAGTGCCCTAAAACCAACTGGTTTGGGAGTCACTGACCCAAAGCTCGCTACATGGATTGAAGATGTTGTAAAAAATATATTTATATCGGAAATCCGAATAATTAAGTCCGTATGGGTGTCTTAACACCCGGTGCCCTAAAGCCAACTGGTTTGGGAGTCACTGGCCCAAAGCTCGTTACATGGATGGAAGATATTATATATAAATAAAAAAATTGAAAAAATCAAAAAAATATTTCATTGCTAAAAAAAAAAGGGTGTGAAGTCTGATATAACTTTAGGAAAAAATATTACTTTCTTTTAAACTACACTTATAAATATTGTGGGCACAATAATTTGATTACTACATTGTTAGCTGTGTGTATGGAGAATGTTAAAAATAATCGGAGAATTTACTTATTCGGTAATTTAGAAAGAAAGAAAACAACTACTAACTTGGATAAGAAGTTTCACATGTTTATTCACTAACTCGATTATTCTATTTTCTCTTGTCTTTTTACTTTTGTGTGCATTAGTATTAGATTGACGTTTGTGGGTATCGTTGCTGTAAGCCCTCACGAGACTACAACTCGTCCACTAGAGACACCTAGGGGTTTAAAGGCTTGTTGCATACGCTAAATGCAACCGTGATCCCTACGAAAGTGGTTTAGCTTAATTTTATTTTAAAGATGTTTATGTTATTTTATTTTGTTGTTTTGCTCGAGGACTAAGAAAATGTTAGGTTTGAAGGTGTGACGAGTGGTAAATAGATCACTATTTTGTATAGTTTCTTGAGTTTTGTGAATATTTTGATGTGTTTTGTGTTATTTTGTGGATAAATAAGGTTTCAGGACTCATTGGAATCAAATCAGGGCCAAAAAAGCGAAAAACGGACAAAAGGGCAAAATCATCTTTCGGGCGTCGTGACGCGCAGCCTCTCTGCATCACAACCGCTAACGTGCGCCAGATCCTGCTAAAATGCACCGGACACGTGTCACAATCAGAGAAGTTTGCTATCATGCGCACTTGCTAACATGCGCCTGCCACGTGTCAATGTCACAACATATTATGCTAACGTACGCCGGACACGTGTCATCATCACATGCTGCCGACAATCATCATCGCCACGTCAGCGCCACATCAGCACATACGTCATCAATGACGTCAGCGCAATAATTCAGTGGTCGCCACATCAGCACAATTATTAAGATAATCATCCAGCCGTGTACACGTGTCACCATCTCCGCGAAGCCAGAGACACACGGGCAGCAATCAACAGCGCGTCGCGACGCGCGAAGTCCGGAGATGTCTATAAATTGAGCTCAATTTTAGAATTCATTTCATACTTTATTCTATGTAATTCCTTAAGAATACTAAGAAGATTGTATCTTGTTTGTTTATTTACAGCTTTCAGTAATTAATTTTCGCATTTGCACTTTCTTTTCTTTACTTTTCAATATTTACTTTCTGCAATTTACTTTTACGCACAATACTTTCATTTCTTTACTTTTTCAGTTTTCACTTTTCAGTAATGATGAGGTAACTCCCCCTTACTGGGGTAAAAAGGTAAAACTTTTATTACTAATATTTAGATTAATCTCTCTTATTATAATATATAAACTAGTTAAAACCTGACTAAATGAGGATACCGTCTGATTGGTCGGTTGGTAATTATTGAAATTGGTTTTAACCTGACTAAACTGGATACCGCCTGATTGGTCGGTTGGTAATAAAATATAAATTTGACTTAATTAGGATACCGTCTATATGGCAGGCAGGTTTGTAATTTTCCCAAAAAAAAAAAAAAAAAAAAAAATCTATATGGAAGGTTGGTAATATCACGCAAAGTTAATATATTATATTAAGGGAGATATCTAAAATAGTAGTGATAAAAGTGGATCATTTAACTCCAACATTTTATTTTATTGTACATTTACATTTTTAATTTCCAGCATTTACATTTTAGCATTTACTTTATGTCTTTTATTTTATTTAAACTTTTACTAGCCTTAGATATGTGTCGTAACTAAGTCAGTTATCTGGGGTTGTGATGAATTCCAATATCACCGGTTTATAAGAGGTTATTTTATAGTTTGGGTAATATAAAGGTTTAATTATTAAGTCTTAAGCTTAATGATTCTTGTTAACTGGCCATTAATAAGATTGATGTGGTAAACTTAAAATAAACTTGACGAAGTAATTTTAGGTTTCGGCCTTAGACTTAATAGCCCACGATCTTCTGTGAGGATAGATAACCTTTTATATCCTTAAATAAATTTCATGGTCAAGATTTACTAACACGGGTCGGTTAGTAAAATCCGCTGAGACCAGTACATGTCGTATATCGTGACTTGGTCCGATGGTTTATCCCAGTAAACCATGAGTCTCTGGAGACTCGTATAGACATGTATGTGTTTATTTGATAAGACACTGAACGACTCACTAAAAATTTCCTAATAGATGGTACACCAACGTCAATAGGAATCTTCTCGAGTTGAGCGAGCATAGTGGTCATCTGACTTGAGATACCACAGTGGGATATATGAGTTATCCTCCACACTTTGATGACAGTCACGTCAACGATCTATTCATGATCAGACCTATGCCTGTTCGTTGGGTATGGACTGATGCTCATAATATCCAGTGCGTATCAAGATAAGATCCGTCAGTAATGTGTACAAGGCATATGCATCCTCACGTGTTTACGATCTAGTAAATCCATGGTCATGGTATAACTTCAAAAATCAGTTCCGAGTGTTATTTAGAGATCATAAATTGAAAGTCGACTATATTATACCGAACAAATTTGACGTTCTCATCTATATCACAGGTACAATATGGATAGCTTGTGACAGAGGGATTATACGTATGCAATGTCCTTGGCTTGCATAGTTTAGCGAGATTATCTGTGGTCGTCATAATCCATGAGTGGGTGAATTATGGACACGAAATTGGATTTCGTGACGGATAAAACTAAACTTAGAGAGTCTCACAATATGAAGTGTACTCGTTGAGCACTTGGGCAACACAATATGAATAATGCGGATTATTCATAATACTTCATCGGATTAAATGAGTTAATTCGGATCGTTTAATCGGTTAAACGATAACACATGTATTAGGGTATTTTGTCCGATAATAATTATTGTGTATTTGTATTTGATACATAATACGATTAGATACACATTAATTATTCGTCAAATGAGATTTTGACACATGCTATAAATATATGTATTTGTTATTTAATGTAAATAAAAATACATATATGGATGTTATTTAATTATTTAGTTATTTAATTGTTAAATAATTAAAGATTAAATATCTTATCCATTTGTCATAATTAGTATGATAAATGGTGATATATAACTGGAACACATAGCATATTTTTCTTTGATTAAACTTTATATATGTTCAATTTTGATTGGTTAATATAAAGTTTGATTTGATTTAATTTGATTAAATTTGCAAAATCCCAAAATTACCTTTCAAAAAGTCGGTCTTCTTCTTTTTTTTTTTTTGAAAATTTGTTTTCTCTCTCTGATGATCTACCATTGCCGAGAGACCAAAGAAAGAAATGAGTTTCAAGCTTGTTTGATGTAAAGTGAAAGCAAAGAAAAAGCTTAGGAAAATAAAGGATTAAAGGTAAATCATCTACTCCTTAAGCTTAGAAATTTTGTTTCATGTTTCTTTGAGATCTATTGAGATCTAGGGTTTCTTCTTTGTTATAAAATTTGGGGCTTTTGGTTGTGGCGGATGAATTGGAAGGAGTTAATGCATGTATGAAGTATTTTGGATGTAATTAGTGTAATTAGAATCCAATTTTATCATTTGATGATGAGTTGCTATTTTAGAGTGTCATGACCACTCTTGTACACCTAGAATTGTTATTGGGTGGTTCATATATGTGATGGCTTGATTTGGTGTTGTGATTAATTTGATTAATGTTGAAAATTTGGATTTAAAGCATGAAAAATGACAATTTTCGGTTTCCTGATCAGATCTGTTAAAACTGAAAATTTTGTGATGTATTTGATGTCATATGAATGTAATGGATGTGTTTTGGGAGTTGGAACAATTGCAGGAAAGTGTTTCGGAGTTGAAATAAGCGAAAACGGCGTTACCGGGTGACGACTGCCCAACAGTGAATCCGTCACTGTTCGGGCAGCCCATGAACTACCCTGACACTATTGGGGCTGATCTGGGCAGTCCCCATAATGTCGGGTGGTCGGTTCAGTCGAAAACGCGTTTTGCGTCATTTTACGGAAAAACGATTTTCGTAAAAGTTTCGTGACGTTTCAACCTTATTTATGTCAATATTTGATATTAAATAAATAAGTTTAGGTGAAATATGAATAAATTATTCATATTAGATATTGAATAATTTATTCGATAATTTGAAAAAAATTTAAATTACAATTTCGCACGAACCGCGCTTCCGCTGCACCCATCGCCCAAAACCCCAACAACATATTCATTAATGATAATTATTTACGACTTGTCCCTGAGGGCATAGTCGAGTTAGTTTTCAAGAATCTTAATAAAATACTTATTGTTCAAGTTTGAGTCTTAGGAAATATAAAAAAGTTTATGGTATATTTAGGCTTATTCACCCCCTGACTTTTAAAAAAAAATTATTTACAACTTAAAGGTGATAAATTATTATTATTATTATTACAGAGGGGGTATATTTATAAATTCATTTAATTTGAGGGCCAGAATGTTATTTCCCTAGCGCTCGGAAAATGAAACGGTGTCGTGTAGGATGTAATTATATATTTTAAAGTCTCTCCCTCTCACTATAAATTGTAATGATGAATTCTCCCTCCCTTTTTCTTCTCGTCTCCGAAGAAACCTAATTCTTAAATGCGATTTTATTTAACTGAAACCCTAAAAATCTTATATTTATTTTTAATTAATCACATAAAAAATTTGAAACACAAATTGAGAAAATGACTGAGAAGAATCCGTCTAGAAGAGAGTTACTTGATCGGTGGAGAGGGATTGAAGAAGATGAGGAACAAGATGATGGTAACGATCCGTTGAAACGACGCCGAATTAATCGGCTCAAAGAAAAATGGTATAATTTTTATTCATATTTTTAGTTTTAGTAAAATGTATTTGCATAATAACTTCATATACTACAAAAATGAGTAAAAATAATTTGTAAGTTTTTTAGTTTTGTGCAATTTGTTTTTGTTTTTTTTCGCTGTTTATTTATTTGGATTTTTTATTAGTGAATTAAGCTTCTGGATTAGTTTATAATTTGATTTTTCTATATTCTTTTTTTTTTTCCCTGAAGTTGATTAAATTTGATTTTATTAGAACTTATTGCTTTTGTTTGAAATTCAAACTTGATGAACCTGTTACTCGTAGTTTGGATTGAGGGAAGTGGAGGGGATGGAAATGAAACGAAATTGATAAATTTTCTTTCAATTGGATGTGCAAACTACAAAGCTATCGTAGAGGAAGGGAAATGGAGAAAAATGAAGTAAAATTAGAGATCAATCAGTACTGTTACTGAGTGCAATTTTCGAAAGCGTACAATAAGGTTCTTAGTCGAAGCTGCTTTATTGACAATCTGTGATTGTTTTTCTATATGGAGAACTTGTTATTTTATTAATGGGCATTTTTGATTTTCAAATCCGTAAACAAGATCACCATGGAGGCACCTAGTTTTGAGTTTATTCCTTATTTTGGATTAGAAACTGAAAATTTTCTGAAGTAATTTTAAAAAAAAAGTAACTGGAGTAGTTGTCAACAAGATCGTAAAAAAGCGCAACAAGAAACTACACCGCAATAAGATTTACGATGAATATCTGACCACCACTATCCAACCTTAAATCAGCCTATACATTATCCCAAATCGCCTTTCCGCTTTAGATGAATGAAGAAAAAAAAATGAAGCAAAAATGGGGTATCTTGAACTACATAGAGACTAATGACCAAAATGAAGCCGAAAGGTGAATTCTATCCCACAACATATCAATGTTGTTCTCTTGTTTTTCCTTGAAATTATAGCTGGTTCTTTCTTGGCAAATCACCTAAAATGTCTGAGTTTCTTCATAGTTATATCTAACCTATATAGCTTTTATGGGCTTAATCCTAAATGATTGCTGGAAAAACTGTTAAAATTTGATCTTAATGATAGTAGAATATCAATCTCATAAACAACCCTCAATCTTTATATGGTGGTAGGTTGAGTGGTTTCTCTCAGTTTTTAACTGTATGGTTTTTCCAATTTGACCTGCTTCAGTCTGTAAAAGATAAGTGGAGTAATTTTTATTTTTAGGTTTGCAGATGCATTCAATTTCTTGATTGGTTTGCCCAAACATAATCACATATGGTGCGGCTCATGGGATATAATGGGGCCGTACCTGGAGATGTTTTACAATTACTTTAAAGACGAGTGCCATGACTCCCCGCTCAGGCTTTTGTGGAAAAGGATCTCTGAGGAAATGCAGCATTGCATCCAGTGTGTTTCTCAACACCACCAAGCTCAAGAGATGTATAGCACAGAGTATGAGTTGGGTATCATTGGTCCTCTTCTTGATGTCTTGCGAAGTCTTGATGAGGAAAGGGTGACTAAGCACTTGAGAGAGATAAATGCAAGATTAGCGCGCCAAGAATATGATCCTCAAAGTGATAATAATCAAGTTGTTTGTATCATGTATGAGGTAGTTTGTACTCTTTGATTTTTCATTCTGTATGCTCAATTTTTTTTTATGCTGTGGAAACTTTATAATATTTTCTAATATATGGTGAATGCAATGTGGTTTATGTTTTCTGTATGTCTGATCACAGGTTTTGATGTTCCCTGTCCTATTGGATGATCAGCCGTTGTTCACTGAATTTGAAATATTTATTGAAGCAGTTGATAATATGCATGAACTGGCTTTGGACGGGAATCAACTATTTCCGGTATCAGTTATTTGTTTTTTCCCCTCTCATTCATTTCACTTTTTTAGTTTCTGCCTCATAAAGTGCATGTTATCTTGTCAGGGCGTTTTTGCATTGTTTTTTTTCAATAGAAGAGTGCGTACGATTGGTCGCAGATTAGCTAGATCTATGGGAAAAGTAAGGTACTGTTTACTAATAATTTCTCTCTCTCTCTCTCTCTTGATGTACTGGTGTATTTGAATGTCACGGATTTTATAGACTTGCAGATGATATATTGTACTCTTTACCTAGGTGGGACAGGGCCTTAATTATCAGTTTCCTATGCTTAAATAATAAAAATAAAATGTTTAGACGTTTATTTTGGCAGTTTTTGGATGTGTTTTTTGTCTGGCATGACTGCCCTTCCTTTGGCCTTTTTATTTTATTTTTTAAAACTTTTATTATAATAATTATTATTATTATTTTGCGGAAAGTTGGTCCGCAGAATTGTACAGATGTATCTCTCTTTTTCATCATTAACATAGTTTTTGTGCTTTAAAAAAAATAATATTTTGTTTGTTACATCATAGGGTGGTTTACATACTAACAAATTCAAACCACTGAAATTCCCAACTTTTTGAGAATTGTCAATGCATAAAAAAGTTTGGACTTTGTTTGACTTTGGAATTGTTGAATTCTAAAGCTCATCTTTTGCTCGCACTGGGGCAGTCGGGGGTTTTACCTGCTCCGCTTAAGCTTGGGTCGGGTGGTTTGGCGGCGGGGTTTCCAACGTTTCCAAAAAAAAATATTTTGCTCTCAAATTTAGCAATCTGTTTTTACTTGTACTTTCCAGATGAAGAACCAATATATTGTATGATCTAAGAAACATTATGAAATTGTAAATCATAGTATTTCTTTTTATGTGCATCTGACATTCTAAATAAGAAAGATGTAAAGAATTCGTGAAGTTGTTTGTTTAACCATGGAATTATATTTCTCACGGTTGATTACTGGTCAATGACGTGTTGTCATTGAAATTTAACTGGTTTAGATTGGTAATATACAATTAATATAAACATTTAATTACCCGGAAACAATGTATAATTAGTGTATGCTACTATGCTTGAAGAATATTGGTCATCTTTACAGACTTACAAACTTTTGGAAATGTTCAATTTCACTATAGGAATATATATCCTGGATTAAGGTATACGTTATATTATTCATATCTTTAAAAAAGTTATAATAATAATGTTATCTTTTTTGTCGTAGGAGGGCAACAGACTTGGAACCGTTGCAGCCTTTGCTTAAGAAATACATTGGCTTTTTAGAGACTGAAGTATTACCATCGACTTTTAAGACTTCAAGACCCAGGGCACGATTGGAACACTTACCCATATGGCTTGGAATCACATCATTGTAGGGAGCGATGGCCAAAACTCTTAATCCTTGATAAATATTCTTTGCTTCTCTTTTTACTTAGTACTTATGATTGGTGGTGTCTACTTTTTGAAGGCTTGAATTCTTAGAACCTTCAGCATTAGAAGAAGGGATACTTGAATGCTATCCCATTTTCTTTGATATTGTTCTCAACCATATTAGTGGTGATTCGCCTGAATTTTCTCATGCAGTTACTTGTTTGAGAGAACTCTTCAAAATGCTTGGTAGGTGCCTTTCCCTTTTCTTAATTTGATTCTTTGTCTAAAGTTAGAGTGACATTTTGTATTTTTCCTTTCCTTTTTCTCCTCTGTATGTGCTGGCTTTAAGGTTATAAGCTTTGGTTGAGGTCTACCTTGTCCCCAAGTGTGATGCGAAATACATTGCTGGGTCAATGTTTTCATACTCGAAGTGAGAAAATCCATAAAGACATTTTTGATCTCTTTCCTCCTTTCCTGCAGGCATGTTTATTTACCATCTTTATTCACCCCTTCATCAATATATGATAATATATTTCTACTCTTTCAATTTTTAAGTCACATCATGATCATGGTATTGGGTAGCTTTACGGATAATACTAATGTGTATGATTCCTATTTATCCAGTCGCTTGAAGCTTTGCAAGATGGGGAACATGAAAAGCAGCGTAGGCATTTTCTTTACTTTCTCCTTCATCAAGTCCCAGTGAGCAGCAACTTTAGTGTTCTAACTGCACAAATGGCCTGCAAGGTTCATGCCACTTCTAGATTGTCAAAGAGATTTGTGTAATGAGACTTTCTTAGATGGTTCTATTGCTCTAGCTCACTTCTGTTTCTTTTTGCAAAAGCAAATTTTCAGATTTCCCTTCTTATCATACACCGAGGCTACAAGATGAACCCACCATGCCCACCCTTTGAATGTACACACATGTGGTATGTAAATTTAGGCCCTTTGTACTGGTTATGACTATTTCTGTGGTCAAGAAAAGGAGACACTTAACTTAAGAATAAAATTATCTAAAAGGGCAGAGTGCTTGAAGCAAATGAAGATTGTTTTACTTGTATCTTCTTACAAAATCAGGGATAATTTTTTTTTTTTTTTTTTTTTCAGTAGATCTTCATTTCTATTTTCTTTAGCAAACTTAGATAGGAAAATCAAATCTTCATTTCAAATTTCCCCAAACTCCTCAACCCGCATACACATACAAATAAATTTACACTACTCATTTTTCAGCAATTTTAATGGACAGGGGCCCTTTCCTTGTGTCTTCCCTGAAGGATTCTTCGCTTCACAGTTCTCTGCGGCAACCTGCCTTTGACCTTATACAAACTATTATAGTGTCTGATGCTGCTGCCTTGATAACTTCTGTGCTGAAGTCTGCCAGACCTCTTAGTACCGACGCAATAGTTTCTATCGAGATGAATGACGATGAGGATGATCTTAAGTTTCCATTTGATCCAGATGTTGAAGAGAAGGATAATAGTTCTTGGAGTGAATTTAGTGCACAAAGTAGAATCACTTCTCAGGAGTTCAGAGTGTGGATGTGCATTCCGATGTTGTGGATTGATGTTCTAGTTGATATTGATCCTTCAGTCCTACCAGTGTCATTTTCCAAGGTTGTGTTCTGGGCTCGATCTCAGTTTTCTATTGTAGAACCTGAAATTAGTGCAGAAATGGCACTTGATGTTAGAACTTGGCTATCGTCATCTGCTGCTGAAATCTCGTCATCATTTGGGTGGAAGGCTCCAACTGGTTGTGATGATGGTGGAGGTGGAAAGGCGTCCAAGAACTCAATGGAGGTGTCAACAATGTGTCTTCCTTTAATAAGGGCATTCAAGAGGTTTTAACACTATAACTTCTTTTGTTAACTCATTTTGTATTAGAGAATTAGTCAATTGTGGTCCGTGGATGTGTTTTTACAGGTTAACTGCACATTTTATAGTTCAAATCACACGGGGAGAGCTTCGGAAACAGTGGACTTGGGAGCCAAGGATGGGCGAAAGCTTGATCCTTTCGCTTGTGGATCCTAATGATGTATGTCTAATTTTGATCAAATCATGTATTTCACCTTTATTGTTTTTCTCTGTCCTGTAATTGAACTTGAACCAAGATTTAAATATATATTCTCCTTTTTCTTTGCTTGATGCAGAATGTGAGACAATTTGGTAAGTGTATCTTGGAACAAGTGTCAAACACAAGAGGTCTTGCTTCTGGTTTGAAATTTCTTTGTTCCTCTACTTCTTTGTCGGCCATTTTTCTGGGCTTGAAGCATGCTTTGAAACTGGTAAGTGTTAAAGTCTTTCCTGTAAGTCTTGTGATTTGTGACAATGCTTATTTTCTTTTTCTTTCTCCCCTTGTTTAAATAAAAATTTCAACCTTTTTTTCTCTTCACATAAGTGTTGAACCTATTAAAATTCAATTGACATCTAAGTTAGGTTCCTTGGGCATGGTTTTATACTAAAAGGGCATGATTCTCTAAATAAATGGATGTGGAATGTTTAGTGCCTTTATGATATAGGAAGTGAGAACAAAATTTCACTGAACTGAACTGAACTGAACTGAATCCCATTTTGCATATTTCCAGGTTCAACTAGATTCTGTTCAATTAAAATTTCAGACTTTACATCACTTTTTCTTCGTTCTACGGAAGATATTTGAAGAAGGGCATTTTCCCAAATCCGATTTGCCAAAAAGTTCATCTGATCACTCAAATATTACAATGTTCTCTTCCCAAGGTGGATTTCTGAGGCAGCCAGTCTTTGAATCTTCGGATGCAAATACTGGATACTCTTCAAATGTTGACTTAAAGTTGTGGGAAAAATTTCATTGCATGCTGTCGGAAATTACATGGCCTGCTGTAAAGAGGTGTTTGCAAGAAGGCAAAACATTTCTTGATTACAGTCTCTGTCAGGTAAATTCCAGGATCTAATTAGGAAATGATCGTCAGTTATTCCCATTTTTTGTTCCTGTTCTTGTGAACTCTTGATTATTTGATTGTAATTTCATGTATTATGCACATGTTAGTTTCATTGTATGTGTTTTCTCAACAATCCATTTACTTTCCAGTGGAGTTATTTAGATTAGGGAACATGTGTGTGGGAGTGTGTACCTTGTAAATATTAGC
The DNA here is from genome assembly GCA_019454045.1 of Zanthoxylum bungeanum. Classification (NCBI taxonomy): domain Eukaryota; kingdom Viridiplantae; phylum Streptophyta; class Magnoliopsida; order Sapindales; family Rutaceae; genus Zanthoxylum; species Zanthoxylum bungeanum. The sequence continues at coordinate 8,763 of SKCR01033521.1, read as the reverse complement.
TATCAAAATAGCAACTCTACTAATTTAGGTTTGCTAGGAAGTATAAAGAATTTTTATATATCACCTATGATTTTCTTGTGGATATAGCATGTCCTTGTTTCTTTAAGCAGGCTAATTTAATTTTGTTCCCTTATTGTTTCAGATGACTTGTATCCGCGTACTTGAGATCCTACCTGTTGTTTTTGGGAGAGTTTGCCCATTGCTTGCTGAACACTCTGGGAATTCTAGAACAGGAATGCAAAATGTTTTTGACTTCAAATGGCTTCATGACCTGATGGATTGGGGGAAGTCGCAACTTAAGGTCATTATTGTCTACTGGAAACGAACAATAACTTCTCTGCTAAATTTGCTAAAAGACTCCTGCAGTGTTACTTCCTTGTTGCCAGTCAGGTCCATCGAAAATCTTATTTCATCTGGTGAGCTTTTCATTTGTTAACTAATGTTTGGAAAATATCAGTTTCTTACTAGTCATTTATTATTAACTATTTACTCCTTGTTTTACTTTTATTTCCTTCTTATTTTCTTTTTGTGCAATTGGTCATTCCTTGTTTAGATCATCTTGACGTGGATGAATTGATGGAAAAAGTATCACGCCTTTGTGTTTCATTATCAAAGGAACTATCTTCCAATAGTGGAGAGACCTTCTTGAGGTCCACTGCACACTTTCCTGAGGACCTCTTTGGGGAGAGAAAAGCTGCAGCTTTAGATATACTGCCTTTTCCTGTGAAGGATACAGATGTTGAAATCCTGGATTCTGAAACAATGGCTAAAAGGAGTAAAGATAATCTGATTGTTGTCTCAGATGATGAGACAGAAAAAGAACTTCCAGTTGATCAAGTCATTCTATCTGATTTCAAGTCAAGACAGTGCGTAGAAGATAGTGAGACTGGGGCTCCTATTTCTGATAAAAGAGTTTCACAAACTGATTCTTCGAAGAAGAGTGTTTCTAGCTTGAATTCTTCTAAGGATTTGTCGGATGATTTCCTAGAAAGAGGTAAGGATGGTTCTGGCCTTGCTTCCCAGAAGCAGTTCTTGGATGAATCAAGAGGCAAATCGCTCGATTCTTTAGATTCAAAAGTTGTGGATGGAAAGATGAAAGAAGTAAACTCCAAATTCAATGCAAATGATTATTTTTCGTCCCAAAATGGAGTTGGATTGCGGAATAAATCAGCTGAATACTCCACCTCCAAAACTGTGAACCAAGCTTGCAGCAACGCAGTTGCAAAAACTACCAATTCAGTACTGAAAGAGTTAGTATGTGATGCAGAAAATGATCCGTTGGAGTCTTCTTTTAAATCTGGGAAACATCAGCAGACAAATCTGGCAAAATCAGGTCCCTTTGTTCCTAAACGACAAGTCATTCAACTTAAATCACCCTTTGAAAGACCTGGCAATTTACATAGGGTGGACACTGGAGTTAAAAGGTTTGGGCCTCCGAAGCTTGATGATTGGTATAAACCCATTTTGGAAATAGATTATTTCGCAACTGTTGGATTAGCATCTTCTAGAGAAGATGAGAATCGTGCTGTTAGCAAATTAAAGGAGGTTCCTCTGTGTTTTAAATCACCTGAACAGTATGTGGGCATCTTTCGGCCATTAGTTCTGGAGGAGTTTAAAGCACAGTTACATAGTTCCTTTCTAGAGATGTCTTCATGGGAGGACATGTATTATGGCTGTCTGTCTGTACTGTCCGTTGAGCGGGTTGACGATTTTCATCTTGTTCGCTTTGTCCATGATGACAATGATTCTGTGACTTCTAAAAGCTTTTCAGAGAATGACCTTGTTTTGTTCACTAGAGTGCCTCTACAAAAGACCCCCCATGATATTCATATGGTTGGAAAGGTATTATGTCATACTTTCTGTAATCACCTATGTGAAGAGTTGGGTGAGAGTACCTTACATTTATGCAAATAGCAAACTATTTTGACTTCTGCTATTATCAACTACCATTTTTCTAGGAGATTGTATTGCTAGCATATCTGCCAACCTGGGCTCTTAAACCAGATGGTAACAGCCATTTGTTAAAAGAGAGAGAATATTGTCTTTTGAGACCTGCTGTTGTGACTGCAGCAAATGAGAAAGGCGTATAGTTGTTGATGGTGACGAATGAGAAATAACTGGTTTTGATATGTTTGAGAACTACACACATTCGTGGACTCATACACACACAAATTTTATTATATAATATTGAAGTCTTAAAATTAAGAACTCTTGGAATTACTCTACTATCCTTCGACAACATATGTTCTTCAACATGTGTATTATATCCTATTCTCATCCAAAACCCTTCTTAATCTTCATTGGTTTATGTATTTGATGGACCATAATGTCTACGTACTTAACGACGTTATTCCTAGGTGGTGATTGATAATTTTGCTGCCTTCATCCTGCTGTTGGAAGATTTAAATGTCAGCTATTCATTTGTAATTAATTCATTTTTTCAGTTCTTGAAGATTCACCATCTTCATTGAGCACGTCCCTGCTTTAAGATCTTATAAAGCACAGTAGAAATGGACCCTTTGTTTGGTTCCGTGCTTGATATCTGTATCTTTCTAATTTGTTCTTCCTCGTCTTACATTGTGTGTTTGTATTTTGCTGAAGAACTGACCTGTTTCTCAGGTGGAAAGGCGTGAGAGAGACAACAAAAGGAGATCAAGTATACTACTCCTTAGGTTCTATCTTCAGAATGGATCTATACGTTTGAATCAAGCTAGGAGGAACATTCTTGAACGTAGCAAATGGCATGCTAGTTTCATTATGAGCATTACACCTCAACTTCGGGAGTTTCATGTTTTATCATCATTAAAGAGTATCCCTTTACTTCCAATTATTCTGAATCCTGTCAATGTTTCCCTTGGTTACAATGAATCTAAAGAACTGGACCTGGGTAAGCTTTCTCATCTGCAGCAAATTTTAAAGACCTCTTTTAATGAAAGTCAACTGCAAGCTATCAGTGTTGCTATTGGCTCATCATCTAGCTTTAGGAAAGATTGTGAATTGTCTCTTATTCAGGGTCCTCCAGGTATTTCATGTTATTTTGTGTTTTTTTATTTTTATTTTTTCATTTTCCCTGTTTAGCTTTTTGTGGATCAGAAATTTGCAGCATTAATTTTTTCCTCTTTTTAATTCTAATAAATAGGAACTGGGAAGACCCGAACTATAGTGGCCACTGTTAGTGCATTGCTTGCTACTAGAACTTCTCCTAATGATCATATGAAACAAAATCATAGTTCTTGCACCAATTCTAGGCCAAAGATTAGCCAGTCTGCTGCAATTTCAAGGGCATGGCAGGACGCAGCCCTGGCCAGGCAAATAAATGAGGATATAGAAAGGGATAAAAAATCATTGGAAAGTTCTGTGAGAGGAAGGGTGCTCATTTGTGCTCAATCAAATGCAGCAGTTGATGAATTAGTATCAAGAATATCTAAAGATGGCCTGTATGGTAGTGATGGTAAGACATATAAGCCATATCTTGTAAGGGTTGGAAATGTTAAAACAGTTCATCCAAATTCTCTACCCTTCTTTATTGATGCGCTTGTTGACCAACGTTTGGCCGAAGAAAGGATGCATTTAAGTGATCCAAAGAATGATTTGTGTACACACTCTTCTACACTACGTTCTAATCTGGAAAAGTTAGTTGACCGTATTAGGTTTTATGAAGCTAAGCGTGCTAACAATAAGGATGGAAGTTCAGACCCTAAAAATGTGTTAGACGATGAAGTTCATAAGGGGGATGACGTGAAAATGTCCGATGAAGAACTAGAGTCAAAGCTACGGAAACTTTATGAACAAAAGAAACAAATTTATAGAGATCTTAGTGCTGCTCAGGTGCAGGAGAAGAAATCATATGAAGAAACCAAAGCGTTAAAACATAAACTGAGGAAGTCTATATTGAAGGAAGCTGAAATAGTGGTAACTACCTTGAGTGGCTGTGGTGGAGATCTCTATGGGGTATGCTCTGAATCTACATCAGGTTTTAAATTTGGTAATCCATCTGAGAATACTCTATTTGATGCTGTCTTAATTGACGAAGCAGCACAGGTAATACTTTGTTCATTTAGTTGTTTAGCTTGTCAGGGTTTTCATTGTTTCAGTGGTAGTGTAAGTGTAAGTGTTGCTTCATTTTGAGTGTTTTAAACCCTGTTAATGTCACTACAGGCTTTAGAACCTGCTACTTTGATTCCTCTTCAGCTTTTAAAGTCAAATGGAACAAGATGTATTATGGTAAAGATTACTTAAATTTTATCAAATATATGTAGACTTGAGAATTCTCACTGAATACTTATGTTTCTAACTGAAGTTTGAAATTTGTCAAGGTTGGTGATCCAAAGCAGCTTCCTGCAACAGTTCTCTCTAATGTTGCAAGCAAATTCCTGTACCAGTGCAGTATGTTTGAGCGTTTACAAAGGGCTGGACATCCAGTTGTCATGCTTACCAAACAGGTGAAATGAATCGGACTTGGTTATTTTAATTGTATAGGTGTTAGGTACCATGGACACGTCCTTCTGCTTAACAAACTAGCACTATAAGCTGACATAATATCTCTTAATTTAGTAAATAACTAAATATTAAGTAGTCTTCACCCTCACTAAATAAAAAGAGGTGAACACTTTAATTTTATGCCGGTAATTGACCTTGTATTCACTTATGTATGTACATGCTTGTGTGTGTAATTGTGTTTATAAAAAAATGATCTATTATCAACTCCGTGGACCTCATGGTGAGCAACTGCACACGTGGTGCAATTCTGTAGCACCCCGTGGATGTTGCTGAGGGCCTGAGGTTGTGGATTAATCAGATAACACCACGTGACAGTGTTGCTTATCATAATTAGCCATGTCATTCACTAAATTATTTCTCTCTCTACAAATACATCAAAAGATATGCTGCAACATTGAAAGCTATCAGCCCATCACTTGTGAGAAGTGTTAGTAAGGTTGTCGGTGTTGGCATATATGATGTTGGTATAAAGTTGTACCCTTCTCAGAAATTAAATTCAAAGGTAGTACAAGATGAATTTTGAAGATAATCACATACCGAGACTTCACTTAATTAATATGGGATGTAAAAAACACGATGGTTATCCTATTTAGTTTATCCTATGTAAAAAAACACAACTGAATAGATCCTTTTGTCTCCTCATGGGGCTCTAAACTAATTGTGTTGAACACCTGAAGCTTTTTTATATTAATTTCGCACACTCTGCTAAAGATCTACCTCACTGTTAGTTGAAGGTTTGAACTTTACTGAACGGTCAGGTAACATCACTCAGAGAAATTAGAGAAACTGGTTGAGAGACGAAGAAAGTAATTCTAACAGGAGAAAGTTGATAGAGAAAGTTCTCTTTAGTTTCTTTAGATATCCATGCAATCTGGTCCCTGAAACTGACTAGGAAGGGTTTTATTGAGCTCGCTCCCTAACTTTGTTATAACCACGTGAATGAAGCCTCCCAATAGGTTGGCTAATTGACTCTTACATTATGGTCACATGAGTGCTGCCAATATGGCAGATGACATCTGTCCTATGGAGCCAAATTAGGAGAGGATTAGAATTCTGCTTCTACTATCACTTGCCAATATTTTGTTTGCCATTTGTTTTACTGACAAAACTTTCTTCTGTTGGCAGTACCGGATGCACCCAGACATATGTCGGTTTCCTTCGTTGCATTTTTATGAAAACAAGTTGTTGAATGGTGAGGAGATGTCGAGAAAATCCGCACCTTTTCATGTTACTGGAGGTCTTGGACCCTATTTGTTTTACGACATCAGTGATGGCCAAGAGCTTCGTGGTAAGAATGCTGGTGCATTCTCACTTTATAATGAGCATGAGGTTGACGCTGCTGTTGAGTTACTCAGGTTTTTCAGGAAAAGGTATTTGCGCCTCCCCCCACAAAAAAAAAAGAATAAATAATAGTTTTGATTTTATCTTTTATTCGAATGTGCAGCTGTTCAGTAGTAGATTGTTTCTGAATTTTGTATAATACCTACTTCATGCAGTTTTCCGTCTGAGTTTGTTGGTGGAAGAATTGGTATAATTACACCATACAAGATTCAACTTGGGCTTTTGCGTTCTCGGTTTTCTAATGCATTTGGATCTTCTGTTACATCTGAAATGGAATTTAATACAGTGGATGGTTTTCAAGGCCGGGAGGTTGACATACTAATACTTTCCACGGTTAGAGCTGCAGATTCATCCTCTGCTTCATCTGGGAACGGCTCAAGCAGTATTGGGTTTGTTGCTGATGTAAGAAGAATGAATGTTGCTTTAACGAGAGCCAGGCTCTCTTTATGGATTTTGGGTAATGCAAGGACTTTGCAGATGAATCATAACTGGGCTGCTCTTTTAAAGGATGCTAAGGAGAGAAATCTGGTGATATCAGTTAAAAGGCCATATGCATCCATGTTTAAATCCTCTCTTAAGAAGAACCGTGCTTCTGAAATTCAGGATGATCGTTTAAGCCAGCAGAAGAACACTGAAAGGGGTGAAGATACTAGTCAATATGTCAAAAAGATTGAGAGAAAGGGTAAAGCAGGCGTAGAAACGAAAACAAGAGATATCAACCATGTGGCTCAGAGTAACAAGACAGTTGCTAGAGGTGATGATACTGTTTCAGCAAAAAGAGAAGATCTACAAACTAGCAGAAGAAGAGCCCGGGACAAACATGATTTTCCAAAGATGGACCATCCTTCTGCTGCTGCAAATGGTGAGAACAGAATGTCCAAGAGTGTTAAATCAGCAGTTTTAGAAGAACATGTTTTGGATAGTGAAACCAAAGGTGAAGAGAGTGGCAAAAAGAAATTCAATTCTTCAAGTACACTTGCAGATCAGGGGAAAGATAAATATTCCAAGAGTAAATTCGATCATGGTGCACCGATAGATCAGCGGAAAGACAAATATTCAAAGGGTAAATCAGATCACTCTGGAAAAGAAGCAGGTAATAGTCATAAGCATTTGAAGGTTTCGAAAAGTTCAAACAAATCTTTTGAGCAGGATAGAAGCTTGAAAAAATTGAAAGGTTCGGATTCTTCAACTGGAGGTGGTCAAAAGGAGCAAGAGGCAAATGATAGAGGAAGAAATCCTACTAGTGCAGGCAGTTCTGAAGATTTAATTGCAAAAAGGAAGCAGCAACGTGAAGCTGTTGATGCTATTCTTCATTCTTCTCTCATTTCCTCAAAAAAGTCTGAACCATCAGTGAAACCTGCACCTTCAAAAAGGTCTATTTCCCCAACTTCCATTGTTGGTGGTGGCATCAGACCATCCAAAACAAGAAAAGGTGACTCTCCCTGCTTTACTTCTCTATGTATGTTTCTTTGCAAGTAAAGTGTGATTCTCGGCTAATGAGAAGCATACTTCCAGGTAGTAGCTCTCTACTAGTTTTTACGAAATTGGCTTAAACTTTTTTCGAGATGTGTTTATCTTTTTTTAACATTTCCTTTCCATAATGTTGTTTACATTTTGCTTCACTTCCGCAGTTCCAGCAGCATCCTCAAAAAATACATCTCAAGACCAGTAAAGAAGAGTACAGTATATTGAGCGCTCATGGTTGTCTTTTGAAGATTCGAATGGAGATTGACAATGACACTCCTTGTTCCAAACTCTTCCAAAAAAAAAAAATTCAAGGCTGCCTTCTGCGGATGCTAATGAGGTAATCAGACTGAATCGACCCTCGCTATTTTTGAAATATCATTATTAGGGTCAGCAACTGTTGTGGATAAGTGTTTCTGCTTTTACCGCCTGAAATCAACCTAGTGTATAGTTCTTTATAGTGCAAAAGCTTTTTCCTCTTGAGTTAATTTTTTGGAAGTCGTAATCTTGTTGTTTTTGCAACAAGGCAAATTATTGTCACCCAATGAGTTTTTGCAATAAATGTTTTTACCCAAGCCATTGTTGATGTTTCTAAATAATTGAAGCAGTTTGGATGTCTGTGATCAGTAGTAGTATTGAAAGAAAATCAACTTCCACAATACACATGGGAGAACTCGAACCCCTATCCGCATATGTAAATTGAGTGTTTTTATTACTAAACCACAGTATCCATCTCAGAGTTAAATCTACTAATTTAAACTCAACAGATCTTCTATATGTTCGTCGAAAGGCCTTTATTCTTTATATATATATATATATATATATATTATTTTAACTTTGTAAACGTAACATTATTCTCGAGTCCAAATGACAAGTGATTATGAATTCTCGATAGTATCGAGTATTCAATCCATTTTCTTTGAACATGCTGATAAAATTCTGGCATGCAAAATCAAAATTCAGCAGCAGATTATACAACGGGAGAAAATGAGAGTAAATAATGTTGTCATTTATCAAGCGATATCAGAAAATATGTGAGTTGATAAAAATATAAATCATAAAAAAAGAAAGATTTTACTGATCTAGCTAAAGAAATAATATCTGGGATACAATATAATGACATTAGAATTATGCAGCCGATCCCTGACGATAAAATTGTGGGATAGTTAAATCTATACTTCAAAATTTAGACCATTGATTTAATCCACTCCATTCGTAGATATTCAATATTAAATTAGTATTTAATGATGTAAATTCATCAACCATCTTTAACCATTGGATTAACTTAAATAAATGGTTAGATGTTAATATATAGATTTAAGTCAAAAATTTAACTTAAAAATATCCTCACCATATTAAAATTCTTAAGTTTATTATTGCCATTTATAACATTAAATGGGTTTGTAATAATAATTTTTCAATCCTGGTAATTTGAAAAGTAAAGTGTTTTTTTTTTTT
>SKCR01033520.1:0-62953 GCA_019454045.1 Zanthoxylum bungeanum | reverse complement strand
AAGTCACTAAAGCCAAGAAACGTCATTATAAGATAAACAAATACTAATGGAGTTTTCCTAATGACAGTCAAGAATCTCGAGACATGAACTAATTCAAGTCAATTCTTACTGCATAAGAAACTATTCTTACTAGATAACTATATCCAAAATAGATATCTATTTAGATTACTAATCATGACTTAGTAACTAAGTCACTAACCATCTTGATTTTTCAATAAAATCGGAACAACATTTCTCGATGGTTTGAACTAATCTAACAATATCTAAGTTTACTGTCATTCTAGAACCTATTCTAGAAATACGTAACCATAAGTAAAGTCAGAAAACATATTCAAGTAATATGCTATGCAGTGGATTAGAAGTATAATTCTATAAACAATATAGAATAAAGGAAACCAAAGCAGCAAATTCCATAAAATTATACACTACTTTAGTTATGGATTTTTAACCAGTAGTGTCTCCCACTATTTTACGTAATACCGTAATCCCCAACAGAGAGCGAGAATTAAATAATTAAATCGATTTTTATAGTGAGAGTAGGATCCCATGAATATATTTCGACTCACAGCTTTGGCACGATCTCGCCTACGTATATTTATTAGGTAGACAACTCATTGTCAATCACTCACCAGTGACTCCTAATTTTGGTCCTGACCGTTTCTCGTTATGACAGCTTTGGCATGTTCACAAGAAGGTGTATCAAGGCTTCACTTGCCAATGACAAACTCAAGCTACCGATGTAGTCCTGACAGCTTTGGCACGTTCAAATTTCCACTTTCACTTGGATTTGTCTAGTATCAATATAGAATCGGCATGGATAAAATTCTATAACCTACACCCTCATTGCTTTGGCACGATCTCGGATGCAGCCATAGAAAGTTACCCATAAACCGTATTGAAAAGACGGACCAAGAAACATGTATCCAATATACGTTACTTTACATCCTTATTTTAAGCGGGGATATTCCTCAAGGAAGCATTGCTCCACATCAAATGCAGAATTTTAATCTAAATCATTTTCTAAACAACTCAATTCTACCTTAGAAAACATAACTCAATTTAACCATTAAATTTCCGTTACGTTTCCCGTTAGCGTAGAACCAAAAAGTCAAAAAATATCTAAATTACATGCATGTACAAACATCAAAATTGGATTATATATCATATATCAAGCATGACAAATGTAATGGATGAAGAATCAGACCTGTTCTGATACCATTTTTGTTGGGATTTTGGGCAAAGAGCGTGGTAGAAGCACTGTTCGGGCGAAATCATAATTTTAAAACTTTTTAAATTACCGAATGAATTATTCAATATCCAATAAGAATAATTCATTCATATTTCACCTAAACACATTTATTCGATATCAAATAGCGACATAAATATATATGAAACGTCGTGAAACTTTTACGAAAGCGGTTTTCCGCAGAATGACATAAAACACTTTTTTTTTACCGAACCGACCACCCAATACACATGAGGGCTGCCCAGGTCAGCCCCAATAGTATTAGGGCAGTTCATGGGCTGACGAACAGTGACAAATTTACTGTTTGGGCAGCCATCACCCGGTTGGCTCAAAAGTCACCCGGTAATGCCATTTTTCACCGTTTTCGCTTATTTCAATTCCGAAACATTTTCTAGCAATTGTTCCAACACCAAAACACATCCAATACATTTAAATAACATCATTTTCATCACAAACAACCCCGTTTTTCCAGATCTAATTTTGCAACAAAAATTATCAATTTTTCATGCTTTAATCTAACTTTTTCAATATTAATCATATTAATCAAAACACCAATTCAAGTCACAACCAATGAAGCACCTAAGAAAAATTCTAGGCATTATAAGAGTGGTCATCAAACGATAAAATTGAACAAATATTACAATAATATCTTTCAATTCTACTTCACACATGCTATAAGCTTCCAATTCCATCCTCCAAATCCAAAACACCCAAATTCACAAGAAAATAAGAAACCCTAGAGTCTATCTAGAAGATCAAGAACAAGAAACATGCTTTCAAGCTTAGGGATATTGAGTATTACCTCTAATTCTCCAATTTCCTAAAGCCTTTTCCTTGATTTTCTTCCATTTCTTTGTTGAATCATCAAACCAAATTTGAGAGTGTTTTGGGAACAAGTTTCGGCCATGGAGGATGTTAGGAAGAAAAAAAAAAGTTTTCTCTTTTAAATCATCAAAATCGACTTTTGAAGGGTAATTTAGTCATTTATGCATTTTAATCAAATTAAATATAATTAAACTTTATGTTAACAAATCAAATTTGCACACCTAAAGTTTAATTAATACATGCCACTTGTAACCAATAATAATTAGTCATATTACATAACAATTATGGAATATAGATATTATTTAATTATCTAGATATTTAACATTTAAACACCTAAATAATTAATTAATATAATTCTTATTATATATATGTATTTTTATTTACATTTAATAACAAATACATATATATTAGTGGCATATGTCAAAGTCTCATTTGACAATTAATTAATGTATATCTAATCAAGTTATGTATCAAATACAAATACACAATAATTACGATTGACCAAATCCCTTAAAGCATGTGTTTTCGTTTAACCGTTTAAACGATTACAATTAACTAATTTAATTCGGTGAAATATTATGAATAATCTGTATTATTCATAATGTGTTGCCCAAGTGCTCAATGAGTACACTTCATATTGTGGAACTCTCTAAGTTTAGGTTTATCCGTCATGAAATCCAATTTCGTGTCTATAATTCACCCACTCATGAATTATGACAACCACATATATTCTCGCTAAACTATGCAAATTGAGGTCATTGCATACGTATAATCCCTCCGTCACAGGCTATCCATAATATACCTGGGATACAGATAAAAATGTCTAATTCTTTCGGTATAATATAGTCGACTTTCAATTTACGATCTCTAAATAACACTCGGAACAAGCTTCTGAAGTTATACCACAGTCATGGATTTACTAGATCGTAAACACATAGGGATATCTATGCCCTGTACACAGGACTGACGGATCATATCTTGATACGCATTGAATATCATAAGCATTAGTCCACACCCAACGAACAGACGGAGGTATATCATGAATAGATCGGTGACATGACTGCCATCAAAGTATGGAGGATAACTCATATATCCACAATGGTATCTCAAGTCGAAGGACCACTATGCTCGCTCAACTCGAGAAGATTCCTATTGAGGTTGGTGTACCATCTATTAGGAAATCTTCAGTGAGTCGTTCAGTGTTTATCAAATAAACACCTACATGTCTATATGAGTCTCCCGAGACTCATGGTTCATTGGGATAAACCATCGAACCAAGTCACGATATATGACATGTACTGGTCTCAGCGGATTTTATAACCGACCCGTGTTAGTAAATCTTGACCAGGAACTTTATTTAAGGGTATACAACTTATAGTGACGCTTCCCAATGTCAATTAAAAACTACGTTATAACTGCACACTACTTTGTAAATTCTAGGTGATTACGCCCAAATATGACTCGCGGTTATCGCAGTATAGCTGGGGTGTCGATTCCTCAGAGAGATGGTTACAGGAACTGATTTACTTAAACCAAAAACGTTAACGGTAACTTAATAAATAAAGTGATAAAAATTGGTAATTAATTAAAGATAAATAAAATAATGCAATGATAATAAAAGATAATGGCAGAGAGATATGACAAAGCTTCGGGAATCCCTCTTGCATCGAACTCCTATATTTAGTTATTGATTACTATTATTACACAATTGAAGGTTTCACATCCCAAACCAACAACCGGAAAATATTCCATTCTACGCATGATAAATTCTAAGGTAATTAATGATTATTTTCTCTATGTTAACAGCATACAAAAGTCATCGTTACGAGCTATCTAACGTCGACAATATACCCTCAGGCAATACTGCAGCAGAAGACCAACACGCAAAACAACTTTACCAGTCACAATTAAATTCGCAAACCACACATAGAAGAAGCATGACTGGATCTATATGGGATTTGACAAAATATAATTTCTGGATTAATAAATCAAAAGATGATAGAAAATAACAACCATTAATTTTATTAAACAATTAAAAGGTTCGTAGGAATCAAAAACATAAATAATAAAAATCCAACACAAGAGTTTATCCCTAACTTTACCTAGGGGATTAGTTCATCATAAAAGACATAAAAATAGCCTGGGATTGGAGAGAATTGTTGTTCTGAATCATCACGACTCTGCGTCCCGGCTTCTGGACTCTGATTTCTTCTCTGAACTCTCGGCACTGCTCTTATTTTTCTCTGCTTGTGCCTCTCGGCACTACCCTCTATTTCACGCACGCAGCAGCCCTCTCGGCTGGTTCCCCCTTCTATTCACGTTGCATGGTTGTTTCTATTATAGTCAACAACTCACTTTGTTTCTCTCTTTTTAATTAATTATTCTTCACGCCACTTTTCTACTTCTCTTTTGCTTTTCTTCCAAAGTCAAAATTAAATATTGAACTTGGGCCCACATTCACTTTCTCACAATTGTTCACTCACGCCACTTTCTCTTTCTTTAAAGTTTTGGTCAATCTCTCTCTTGCTTTATTTCTCCCAATGGCGCCGTGGCGCCTCACTCCCTGGATTTTGTATGGGATCGTGGCGCCGCGGCCCCAGTTCAATCTTTCCTCTTCACGTTCTCGACTCCCGTGTGCGTCCTATACATCCCTAAATACTTGCAATTGTCCCAGGATCCATATGTTAATATTCCTACAAATAAAAAACACTAAATTAGTGTAAATAATAAATATTTCTAGATTAATATAACAATCAAAATTATGTGATAAAATATAAAATATATAACTAAATACTTAACAATAAGCCTAGATAAGTGATGTTTCAAAGTACATTTTCTTGCACTTATCACAACCCCCAGCCAGCTTATTGCTAGTCCCTAGCAATTCAAGCGTAAAATAAAATGAAAATTAAATAAATAAGAACTATCTAAGCCACTTTCGTAGGGATCACGATTGCATTTAGCGTATGCAACAAGCCTTTAAACCCTTAGGTGTCCCTAGTGGACGAGTTATAGTCTCGTGAGGGCTTACAGCGACGACACCCACAAACATCATTCAAAACACACAGTCATGCAAAAATAAAATAAAAATTAACTAGTCCCAATAGTTTCACAAAATTTTGTCCTCAAAGAATGCTTAGTAATGAAATCAGAGAACCTTCAAAGTACTCAATGCAACTCAAATCCAAATATTTGAATAAATCATCTAAGTCTGACTCAAAGTGTGTGTGTGATTAGGTTCATTCACAGCTTTATTCCCAGACATGTCAACTCAATGATTTCGTTTAAAAATTGGGATCGATAGGTCAAACCAACCTAGATATCTCAATTAAGTTATGCAATTGCTTTTCTGTGCTCAATATGGTATGATTTCTCTTTTTTTTCTTTGTCTCTCTGTTCACTTTCTCCTTTTTGCATTTTTCTTTTCTTTCTCTTTTTTGTTTAACACACCTACCCTTTAAGGTAGCATTTCTCCTCATGGTGGTCCTAATACTCGCCCATGGGTAGCTTCACGCTTATCGGTTATAGGTGGTTTATTTTCTATTCTTTTTCAGAGACTTTTTCTTTTATTTTCAACCATACCATACGTCATAACACAAGCAATTCAGGATAGATATCTAAGCAAACGGTCATTCATCGACATACAATTTCTTCAACTAGTCATCTTGCTAACTACTCAGGTTTCCACTGCTAAAAACCCATAATTAAGTGCTTACGAGTCTAACATAGATAAACTACTCAAAGCATCAGATAAAAGTGCATTAAAGGACTTATCGTTTCTAAGATTTCATCCTAACACAAACAATATCATCATATGAGCTATGTTTAACTATCAAGGACTAAAAAAAAAATAAACAAGCAATTTTTTTTTTGAAGATAAAATGTATTTATGACAGATTTTCATGCGCATGCATACACACCCCCACACTTAAAACTTGCATTGTCCTCAATGTAAGATAAATATAAAGAAAAAGGATTACGGAACAACACTACCAGGCGCGGAGTTGATCAGGTTCCTGCTGGCGAGACTTTGGCTGTGTGGCTGTGTAGGTTGTGCTAACTCCTGCATAAACACTCATGCAAACAATAAAAATAAAACATGCAATTAGCACACAATAAAGTAAAACTAAAGAAAATAAAATAAAATAAATAAAATAAAATGCAGAAGCAAGGGTTGCCTCCCCGCTAGCGCTAAGTTTAATGTCTTCAGCCAGACGTAAACACTCAAGTTGTCATGGTGGTTTCCATCTAGCGTACTGATGAAGACACACGAGGGAATGTTTGTCTAGCTGAGGCAGTGTATTCATGGGTCCTCTTAGGTCTGGAGATTGTTGAAATCTTGGACTCTTCGTATAGAAATTTTTTCTCAATGTCCTTTTTAATCTCACAGGCATCATCTTTAATTGAGCATTAACTCTCATTTTTCTCATTTTTCGGTTCTTTGGGATCAGTTTTAGCTCAAGAGGATTTAATTCAGGATGTGGAGAAGTTGTTTCTAGAATGACTGTTTCTAGCATGTATGACAAATGACACTCACCCTCACTCTGTGGTTGTTTCTCGAGATGTAAACTGTTAAGTTCTTGAGGAGAGGGTACTCTAACTTGGAAATGTGGCACTTGTTCTTCCTGAGATATGTTAACACTATTATCCTTAGGGTCACCTATAGTGTTGGAAGTATTCTATATCCCTACCTCTTTACTGCTCCTAGTGATTATGGCATTAACACCTCTTATACTAGATACCTCATGATCAGCCTGTGCCATGTGTTGCTCTTGTGGATTTGGTTGAGTCTGAGATGTGAATTTTCTTTGTTCTTGCACACTCAGGACATTAGTCAATTTAGAGATTTGACTCTTAATTTCCTTTTGGTCTTCAGTTACCTGAACTATCAACGACTCAATCCTTTGATTTGTTTTATTCTGGGCTTCCACAATGGCCTTTTGGGCCTCCATAAATGCTTGCACATTATCCTCTAGGGAATTCCTAAGAACTTCATGTATGTGATACTGGGGGGGACTATAATCTCTAGGTGGTGGTGCTTGAATAGGTTGATGAGACTCATGTCTCCAACTAAGATTGAGATGGTTCCGCCAACTAGGATTATAGGTATCTGGATAAGGTGTATAAGGGTTATGGTACATCCCTAAAGTATTGTAGTTTTCCTCATTTGTACCCCTCATCTCACTGTACACGGGACACTCTTGGGATTCTAGCTGGGCTACTGAATGCATTGTCTTGTTGTCCTTGGCTATTAAGGCTCCTATCTGTCTAGTTAACAGCTCAACTTGTGTCTTAAGGCTATCCTCTTCCCTAAAGTGTTGTAGGCTTCTGCTAGAAGACATGTGTGTCCTATCAGTGTTATCTACGGCATTGGGTCCAGTCCAAGTATGAGATTTCTTAGCTAGGTCATCTAAATACTCGAGTGCCTCATCAGGGTCCTTTCGGATAAACTCACCATTGCACATTGTCTCAACTAATTGGCGCTCCCTAGGTGTCAATCCATCATAGAAATAGCTTACTAAACGCCAACTCTCATATCCATGGTGAGGGCAACTAGCTAACAACTCTTTATACCTCTCCCACGTTTCATAAAGGGTCTCACTGTCTCTCTGGGAAAAGGTGGAGATTTTTCTTTTCAAGGCATTAGTCTTATGGTGTGGGAAGTATTTGTCGAAAAATGCTTGGGTCATCTCGCCCCACGATCCTATTGACCTAGGTCTCAGAGAATACAACCAGCTCTTAGCTCTATCCTTAAGGGCAAAGGGGAAGAACTTAAGTCTAATTGTGTCGATAGTCCCAAAACGATCATGGAAGGTTGCTACTACCTCTTCAAATTCCCTAATATGCACGTAAGGATTCTCGCTCTCTAAACCGTGAAAAGTTGGCAGATACTGTATCATTCCAGGCCTAAAGTCTATGTGTGGTGCATTATGAGGAAACATTATGCACGATGGTATAACTGTGCGAGTTGGGTGGAGGTACTCTTCAAGAGTCCTCATGGGTGGGCTCTCGTACTCATTCATGGTATGTCTGCTAGATCTAGATGGTGTAGCAAAAAGGTTCTCAAATATATTATCTAGATCTGACTCTAAATCTTCTTGTTCTATTCTAGCAAATATACCCAATTGATCCCTAAATCTAGACATGCTCTCCAACACAACTAATAAAAATAAAATAAAATAAATGAAACTAAAAATTAAAGTCTACTAAAACTAAAAATAAAATAAAATAAACACAAAAAAAAAAAAAATTAAGAAGAAAATAAATAGGCAAATAATAAATGAATAAAATAAAATAAAGTACTAAAAAAATGGAACGAAGTTACCGCTTCGTTGTTGACAAGCAAACCTGGTCCTTTTGCTTGTAAACCGTCTCCCCGGCAACGGCGCCAAATTTTGATTACGCCCAAATATGACTCGCGGTTATCGCAGTATAGCTGGGGTGTCGATTCCTCAGAGAGATGGTTACAGGAACTGATTTACTTAAACCAAAAATGTTAACGGTAACTTAATAAATAAAGTGATAAAAATTGGTAATTAATTAAAGATAAATAAAATAATGCAATGATAATAAAAGATAATGGCAGAGAGATATGACAAAGCTTCGGGAATCCCTCTTGTATCGAACTCCTATATTTAGTTATTGATTCCTATTATTACACAATTGAAGGTTTCACATCCCAAACCAACAACCGGAAAATATTCAATTCTACGCATGATAAATTCTAAGGTAATTAATGATTATTTTCTCTATGTTAACAGCATACAAAAGTCATCGTTACGAGCTATCTAACGTCGACAATATACCCTCAGGCAATACTGCAGCAGAAGACCAACACGCAAAACAACTTTACCAGTCACAATTAAATTCGCAAACCACACATAGAAGAAGCATGACTGGATCTATATGGGATTTGACAAAATATAATTTTGGATTAATAAATCAAAAGATGATAGAAAATAACAACCATTAATTTTATTAAACAATTAAAAGGTTCGTAGGAATCAAAAACATAAATAATAAAAATCCAACACAAGAGTTTATCCCTAACTTTGCCTAGGGGATTAGTTCATCATAAAAGACATAAAAATAGCCTGGGATTGGAGAGAATTGTTGTTCTGAATCATCACGACTCTGCGTCCCGGCTTCTGGACTCTGATTTCTTCTCTGAACTCTCGGCACTACTCTTATTTTTCTCTGCTTGTGCCTCTCGGCACTACCCTCTATTTCACGCACGCAGCAGCCCTCTCGGCTGGTTCCCCCTTCTATTCACGTTGCATGGTTGTTTCTATTATAGTCAACAACTCACTTTGTTTCTCTCTTTTTAATTAATTATTCTTCACGCCACTTTTCTACTTCTCTTTTGCTTTTCTTCCAAAGTCAAAATTAAATATTGAACTTGGGCCCACATTCACTTTCTCACAATTGTTCACTCACGCCACTTTCTCTTTCTTTAAAGTTTTGGTCAATCTCTCTCTTGGCCAACGTGATTCTCTCTTGCTTTATTTCTCCCAATGGCGCCGTGGCGCCTCACTCCCTGGATTTTGTATGGGATTGTGGCGCCGCGGCCCCAGTTCAATCTTTCCTCTTCGCGTTCTCGACTCCCGTGTGTGTCCTATACACCCCTAAATACTTGTAATTGTCCCAGGATCCATATGTTAATATTCCTACAAATAAAAATCACTAAATTAGTGTAAATAATAAATATTTCTAGATTAATATAACAATCAAAATTATGTGATAAAATATAAAATATATAACTAAATACTTAACAATAAGCCTAGATAAGTGATGTTTCAAAGTACATTTTCTTGCACTTATCACTAGGGTATTTGTCTAATATACACGTATTATTAAATCAGATTTAGTTTCAATCTAATCATAATTAGATATTTAATCGCAATTAGATCGAATATGTGTATAAAAGATAAAATGTGCTACCATTAAATAAGTAATATTATGGAAAATAGAATGCTCGTATTTATGAATTGAACATAAATACGATCCGAATTCGCACTCCGAGCACCAACCCTAACAGTATAGCCTTTGAAACGATCCCTATTAGTCTAAGATTGCCACTGCCATATACTAAGTGCATATTCCTTTCAGCTATGACTCGACCCAATTCGTGTGCTGCCTCAACAAACTCTGGCTTAGAACCAACACTAGTACCGCAAAACACACAGATATTTACAACTCGTCTTCTTGAAGTGGCTTCCATTTTTTTTTTGTATTTGTATTTCAAATCTGGATGCCTTCAAGAGTGCAATGATGAGTTAAATTTATAACACCTAAAAAATGGTGAGTAATAATAGCTCTAGTACATGTCAAATGACAATTATTAGCTAAACAATAAAATATATCGTGAAAGTTAAAAAGTATGGATCCTGTCGGAGAAAATAAAAGAAAATAACAAAACAAATCACAATTATTAGTTAAAGACAAAGAGATAATAATATTTACAATAAGTAACGGCTTGAATGACGTCTATGCGTCAGAGACAAGCTTTCCATCCAATTTTCTTATAAATTGGCAAACATGGTCTTTTAGAGTCAGATTCTCGAGACTTAAATGTTGTCGTTCTTTTCGAAACTATGCATATGATATGTGAATTGCGTGATGTATATATCCACTGTGATGCATCTCAAGAGTCAATGATATGTCATCCAAAGACTCCTCACTCAAGCCATCCCCAATGAATTTAATTTTATATTCACAGTTATCAGACACCATTCCTAAAGAACGACAATGAGTATTACATGTCATGCGTGCACATTTATAGCAAACACCCATTCTTTTAGTTCTTCTCTTTTTAGCATAGGTGCTTCTTCCTAAACCAGACAGATATGACACAAAAGAGTCAGAGGACTCACCTGCCAATCGGACTCGTGCTTCAATAATCCAACAAATATCATTAGGAATACCTTTGATCATCAATAGTCTCATTCATTCCAAACGAGCTTTGTAGAGTTTCATCAGAGAGTTTTGAGGGAGAGAAGGAAATTATTTGTGAAGATTTGCGATAAAGTCTTCCATCCTGAAATGACTTTACCTACAAAATTAAACAAAAAAAATAAAACATACCAAATCTGAAAATATACACAAATTGCATAGGTTGCCTCCCTGCTAGCGCTAAGTTT
Organism: Zanthoxylum bungeanum; assembly: GCA_019454045.1. Taxonomy (NCBI): domain Eukaryota; kingdom Viridiplantae; phylum Streptophyta; class Magnoliopsida; order Sapindales; family Rutaceae; genus Zanthoxylum; species Zanthoxylum bungeanum. The sequence goes on along the minus strand of SKCR01033520.1, from coordinate 51,742 downwards.
AACATCATCATCTAGAAATGACTACCCGAACTTTAGGCCAGATCTGAAATACACTTTCTTTTTATTGCACAAATGATTCTCCTCAGTAGTGCTTGACACGCTGACTGTTAACTTTGAATGTTTCGTTGATGTTGGGATCAAGTAACTCAACAGCTCCATATGGTAAAACCTGAATGATCACAAATGGACCTGACCATCTTGATTTCAACTTTCTAGGGAAAAGTTTCAACCTTGAATTGTATAACAACATCTGCTGCCTTGGTTCCATTTGTCTGCGTACTATTTTTCGATCATGCCATTTCTTGGTCTTTTCTTTGTATAGTCTGGCATTCTCATAAACCTGTAGGCGAAATTCCTCCAATTCATTGAGTTGGTGGAGCCTTTTCTCTCCTGCTGCTTGTGGATCAAGATTTAACTTCTTTAGTGCCCAGTACGCTTTGTGTTCAAGCTCTACTGGCAGATAGCATGCTTTCCCAAACACCATTCGATACGGGGACATACCAATGGGTGTCTTGTAAGCTGTTCGGTAGGCTCATAATGCATCATCCATTTTGTAGACCAGTCTCTCATTGTTGATCCAACGGTTCTTTCCATGATTCTTTTGATCTCCCTGTTTGAAACTTCAACCTGTCCATTTGACTATAGATGGTAGGCAGTGGTAACTTTATGAGTAACTCCATATTTGGATAGGAGTGCATCAAAATATCTATTGCAGAAATGTGTGCCACCATCATTGATAATTGCCTGAGGTGTTCCGAAGCGAGTGAAAATATTCTTTTTAAGGAATTTTATCACCATTTTTGAATCATTTGATGGCAGTTTAATTGCTTCAACCCATTTAGAGATGTAGTCTACTGTAACTAGTAAGTACATGTTTTTGAATGATGGAACAAAGGGTCCCATAAAATCAATCCCCAATACATCAAATATCTCAACTTCCAGAATATTTTACAGAGGTCCTTCATTTCTCCTTGATATATTTCCCATTCTCTGGCACCTGTCACATTGAAGAGCAAATAAGTAAGCATCTTTAAAAGAGTGGGCTAGAACAAACCTGATTGTAGGACTTTGGCTGCAGTTTTATCTCCGCTGAAGTGTTCGCCGTATGATGATGAATGACAATGCTGCAGAACACTATTGACCTCCTCATGTGGAACACAACATCTCAGTAATTGATCAGCATGACATTTGAACAAGTATGGCTCATCCTAGACATAGTGCTTGACTTCTTTGAAGAACTTCTTTCATTGCTGATGTGTCCATTCTAATGGACATTTTTCTCGATACTATGTAGTTTACATAGTCAGCATACCAAGAGACATCCCATTGTTTCATGGCAAACAACTGTTTATCTGGAAAATTTTCTTTGATTATCAGTTTATTGCTAGCTGTTTCTCCATTCTCAAGCCTCGATAAGTGATATTCCACTTGATTTTCTGTCACTTTCCTGTCTCGGATCTCCACGTCAAATTCTTGCAGCAGAAGCACCTAACGGATCAATCTAGGTTTGGCATCTTTCTTTGTGATCAGATATTTGATTGCTGAATGATCTGTGTAGATCACCACTTTGGGACCCAGTAGATAAGAGCGGAATTTATCAAAAGCAAACACAACTGCAAGCAACCTCTTTTTTCAATGGTTGTATAGTTGAGTTGAGCTTCATTCAGAGTTCTGCTAGAGTAATCAATGGTGTGGAAAATTTTTGCTTTGCGTTGTCCCAAAACTTCACCTACAGCAAAATCACTAGCATAGTACATCACCTCAAATGGAAGGGTCCAGTCTGGTGCTACTATGATAGAGGTAGAGACTAACTTATGTTTCAAGATCTCAAAAGCTTCGTGGCATTCTTTGGTGAAGTTGAAAGGCACATCTTTCTCCAGAAGATTGCACAGAGGTTTAGCAATCTTGGAGAAGTCTTTGATAAATCTTCTATAAAAGCCTGCATGTCTGAGAAAACTACGAATCCGCTTGACAGATGTTGGTGGAGGTAGTTTTTCAATTATCTTGATATTTGCTTTATCTACCTCGATTCCTTTTTGTGAGATCCGATGTCCCAGGACAATACCTTCCTACATCATGAAGTGGCATTTCTCCCAGTTGAGTACCATGTTGGTATCTTCGCATCTTTGTAACACATTTTCCAGGTTTTGCAAACAATGGTCGAATGAGTCTCCAAACACAGAAAAATCATCCATGAAAACCTCCATATTTTGTTCCAGCATGTCTGAGAAGATGTCTATCATGCAACGTTGAAATATAGCAGGAGCATTACATAGTCCAAATGACATTTTGTGGAAAGAAAAAGTACCATACAAACATGTAAAACTGGTATTCTCCTGATATTCCGGGGTGATGGCAATCTGATTGTACCTCGAATATCCGTCCAGAAAATAATAGAACTCATGTCCCGCCAATCTGTCTATCATTTGGTCAATGATGGTAATAGGAAATGATCTTTCCTTTTTACTTTGTTCAGCTTCTTGTAGTCCATGCATACACTCCATCCAGTCACTGTTCTTGTTGGAATCAGATCGTTCTTTTCATTTGTGACTACATTAATTTCTCATTTCTTTGGCACGCATTGCATAAGACTCACCCAAGTGCTGTCAGAGATGGGTAAATGATGCCGGTATCCAACCATTTGATAATTTCTTTCTTCACGACCTCCTTCATGATTGGATTTAGTCTCTATTGATGCTCCACTTTGGGTTTGTACTCATCGTTCATCAGAATCTTGTGCATGCAAAATGATGGACTAATACCTCGAATGTCTATTATAGTCCAGCCAATGGCTTTCTTGTGTTCTCGTAACACTCTCAGTAACTTTTCTTCCTGATCCAATGTTAGCGAAGAAGAAATAATCACAGGTAATTCAGAAGAGTTTCCTAAGAATACATACCTGAGATAGTTCAATTATTCCAAACTTTCCACCTATGGTGTCGATTTGAAGCGAAATGGTTTGTCAAGATAGTTGATACATTTCAGAATTTCATCATGTAACTCGCTGTTGGTCATGTTGGTGATGCAAGCTTCAAGTTTATCCATGGGAAGTGGCATTGCATCAGTATCCTGGATGATACTATCTACAACATCAATTCTGAAACATTCCTCATTCTTTTCATCACTCGGGAATTTCATGGCTTTGAAAACATTCAAGGTAACTTCTTGGTCCTGCACCTTCATGGTTAGTTCTCTTTTTTGTACATCAATGACAGTTCGACTTATAGCCAAGAATGGTCTCCCAAGGATGATAGGTACATCCTTGTCCTATTCCATGTCAAGGATAATGAAATCTGCTGGGATAATGAGTTTGTCGACTTTGACCAGTACATCTTCAACTACACCTCTCGGAAATGCGAGTTTCTATCAGCAAGTTACAGAGAGACTGAGGTGGGCATTGCTTCTCCAATTTACAGTTTCCTGTAAATCAAAAAGGGCGTCAAATTAACACTAGCACCTAAATCACACAAAGCTTTACCGATGTAATGTTCTCCTATGGTGCATGGGACGGTGAAACTGTCAGGATCTTTCAACTTTGGGGGAAGTTTCCTCTGAATGATGGTGCTGCATTCTTCTGTTAATGCTATTGTCTCATAATCTCCTAATCTCCACTTTCATGAAAGAATGTCTTTCATGAATTTGACATAGCTGGGCATTTGTTCCAACACTTCTGCAAATGGAATGTTGATATGCAGCTTTTTGAAGACCTCCAAGAATCGAGCAAACTCTCTGTCCAGTTTGTTTTTCTGGAGACGTTGTGGAAAATGTGGAGATGAAGTGAATCTTTCTCGATCTTTTTCCTTTGCTCCTTTTTCCTCCATCTGTGGCTCTGCTTCGCTGCTTTCTTTTGGAAATTCCTCAATAGATACCTTGACTCCAACATCTTTGTTGATTTCAATACCGCTTTTCAAAGTAATGGCTTGACATTACTCATTCCCTCTGTTCCTTGGATTTGGTTCTATGTTGTTAGGAAGATTACCTGGCGGTCTGTAACTTTGAGCATTGTCCAGTTGTCCCATTTGATTCTCCAGTGCTTTAATAGAAGATGAATGATTTTGATTCATTCTACTTGATTTTGAACCATAGCTGCTAAGGCATCATTATTTACTTCTTACTTTTTCAACTAGGCCAACACTTCTGTTATTCCTGGTTCTTTTTCATACTCTTGGCCTTTGTTTGCTATTAGAATCCTGATGGTGGATTTTTCATTTGCCCTGAATTGTTGCTCCATGAAAAATTAGGATGATTCCTCCACCCTGGGTTTTAAGTGTTGGAATATCGATTGTTTCCTTGTCTGTTGAAATTGTTGACATAATTCACCGTCTCTTCATTTTGGTGGTATGATTCTATCTCTGGTGCTCCTCCATATGGTGAACTTGTGGATCCAATATTACTTTGCGTGCTAAGAGTTTCCATGAATTTGCATATCTAATCCAGCTTGGCATTCACTGCTGTGTTGGCTCCAAGTTCATAGATTCCTACGTTTCGTTGAATCATGCTCCTTTCTGTTGGCCACAAAGAATTATTGTTGGCCATTTCTTTAATTAGGTCTCAAGCCTGATCTTCTCCTTTTTCCATTAAAGCTCCTCCAGTAGCAGCATCAACTGTGGTTCTCATCAGTCCAGAAAGTCCATTATAGAAGGTTTGGATTTGTAGCCACTTTGCAATCTCATGGTGAGGATATTTTCTGAGAAACTCTTTGTATCTTTCCCAAGCTTCGCAGAGGGATTCCGAGTCATGTTGTACAAAGGATGTAATGTCATTCCTCAATTTTGCAGTTCTGGCTGGGGGGAAAGTACTTTGCAAGGAATTTGGTGGCTATAGTGTTTTAAGTTATGATGGAACCTGCTGGTAGTGAATGTAGCCAAGCTTTAGCTCTGTCTTTCAAGGAATATGGAAAAACAAGCAGTCTCATTGCTTTTTCAGCTGCTCGATCATAATTGAAAGTGCCACAAACTTCCAGGAAGTTGCTGATATGGGCATTAGGATCTTCAGTTGCATTCCCCCCAAACTGAACTGAATGCTGTATCATCTGAATGCATGTTTTAATGTTACACATATTTGCTGGTAAGGGAGGAAGTACAATACATGAAATGAAGTCGTCAACCACCAGAATAGTTATGTCTCGAATGTGAATTGGTGGTTCAACTTCCAGAGGTTCAGGTTCCATGTTGATTATTGCTTTTTGGCCTTCTCGCATTTTCCTTCTCAACTGTCTGATAGTTCTTTCAATTTATGGGTCAAGCGGTCGGATTTCAAAGCTTCATGTTCGTCTCATGTAGTGTCTGAGAACCTGAAACAAAAGGAAACAACAAAAATAAGTAAAAATAAATTAGACACATGTAACGTATCCAACACCAAAACTAATAGTGAAAGATAAATAAGTCCCCGGTAATGGCGCTAAAAACTTGATCGGTGTGATCACACTCGTATAACACAAGCACACGTATCGTTCAAGTAAGATAAAATGTATCGATCCCACGAGGACTTAATATCTAAGCTATTAATTTATGAAGCCAAATCTTTACAAGTATATAATAGATTTGTTGTTTGATTGGATGGTGACTTTAAACTAAAACAAGTAAATAAAATAGCGCGTAAGTGAATTAAAGGTAAAATCAATATTATTAAACTATCTAGGGTTGTGAATCCTTCCAATATCTTTTAAAGATAAAGTGGTTATCTCATCTTTGTGCAATATATCGGTTTATTAAACTGGAACACGAAATTATGCAAAAGCCTCTGTTGATGGTCAAATGCAAATACCCAATATAACCCAATTAATAATAGGTCTATGTTAACCAAGTTACCTGAATTCATTAAGATTAAGTTCCAATTGTGGCTACCCCCACCCGATAGGTATATGTCTATATTGGAAGGAAATCTATTAAGGGGTATCTAATCCTTAAGGGAGATCGTGGGTTATTAAGTCTAAGGCTGAAACCTAAAATTCCTTTGTCAAGTTTATTTTAAGTTTACCACATCAATCTTATTAATGGCCAGTTAACAAGAAGCATTAAGCTTAAGACTTAATAAATAAACCTTTATATTAGCCAAACTATAATTAACCCCTTATAAATCGGTGATATTGGAATTCATCACAACCCCAGATAACGGGTTTAGTTACGACACATATCTAAGGTTAATAAAAGCTTAAATAAAGTAAATGACAAAAAGTAAATACTAGAAATTAAAATGTAAATAAAATAATAAAGAAAATACTAAGGTTAGATGATCCACTTTTATTACTTCTATTTCAGATATCTCCCTTATTATAATATATTAACTTTGCATGACTTTACCAACCGACCATATAGGCGGTATCCTGATTAAGTCAGATTTAAGATTAATTCCAACCGACAATAAAGGTAGTATCCAATTTAGTCTGGTTAAAACCAATTTTATTAAGTCCAACTGACCATAAAGGCGGTATCCCATTAAGTCAGGTTTTAAATAGGTTATATATTATAATTAAGGGAGATTAATCTAAATATTAGTAATAAAAGCTTAACCTTTAACCCCAGCAGAGGGGAGTTACCTCCTCATGCTGAACAGTAAAATTAAAGACTGAAAAGTAAAGAAAAGAAAGTATTGTTGCGTAAAATAAATAAAATTAAATACAGAAAGCTGTAAATAAACAAGCAAATTACAATCTTCTTAGTATTCTTAAGGAATTCCTTAGAAAAAAGTATGAATTTGCAAATGAAATCAGGCTCAATTTATAGGCAAGTCATGGCCTCACGCGTCGCGACACACCGTAGATTGATGACACATGGCTTGGGCTTCGTGGAGAAGATGACACGTGGCTGTCGGCAGAATTATTGGCTCGGAATCGCGACGCATAAGGGTGTCCACGTCGAGACGCTGACGTCAGCAAAGATATGGATTATCGACAATATGAGATGATGACACGTGTCCGGTGCATGTTAGCATGATTGCTGTGATGGTAAGACGTGGTAGGCACATGTTAGCATGTGCGCATGTTAGCAAATATGTTGTCATATTGACACATGGCAAGCTCATGTTAGCGGTGCATGATAGCAGACGACGCATTTTAGCACGGCATATTTTAGTAGGAAATTTACATTTTTGCCCATTTTGTCCGTTTTCACTATTTTGGCCCCGAATTGATTCCAGAGAGTCCTGTTATTTTATTTATCAATAAAATAACACAAAACACATCAAAATATTCACAAAATCAAGAATATATACAAAATATTAGGTCAAAGGGATGATAAATATTGATATATTTACCGCTTATCAAATCTGTTCAGACAGAATTCATCTCATACCTATTCTAAAATAGGTAATGAGTCTCGTACGAGAATAATATGTGTAATCCATGTAGGAGCATTGTGTTTGTAAGTAAGCCGTATGTATGTGCTGTTGAATGATATGATCTTTGATGTATCGGTTGTTGTGTATGCTTCGTGGTTGGTTGCTTGATGTTCGTAAATGTTTCTGAGTGTATGTGTATGATAGAACTCGTGTTATGTATGGATCGTGTATGCTTATGTGAAATGAATGCTTATGATTTGAAACCGATGAGAATATCAGAGGTTATAAAGTGTGTTTGCCAAGTTGTAATGATATGTACGTATATGTATAAGAATTACGATATTGTATTTGCATGTATATAAGAAAAGTATGTTTTGAATTGAAAGAAGTGTGATTGTTTCATCGATTTGATGATATTTCAAAGATGCTTAATCGTAATAAAGTATAATAAGTCTGAATCTACGTCACATATAATGGAAATTGATTCGATGTAAAATTACTTGTTTGTGATGTTTGGGTCGATGCTTTATTTGATTTGAATGTTTGGCTAATAGATTGAAATAAATGTGAATATGTAGATTTTAAAATTTGTCATGGTATAGTATAAAGGATAATAAAAGTTGGTAAATCTGAACTTGTAACAATTTAGTAATTCTGTTAATCTGTTGATATGTTTGACTTGTTTGTTTATAGTAGCATGGTTACTTACTGAGTTTTTAAAACTCACACCAAACCATTTTGCTAGTTTTGTAGGTTGGCTAACAGACGGGTCAACCAATTCAGTTTTGGAAGTCATGCTCGAGATGTAGATCACCCAAACGGCAGTCACCCTCGCAAGTGTCCTGGGAGAAGTTTTAGAAGGTTTAGGAAGTTTAGAATGTTTTGGTTATTGTTTTGTTTGTCGTGCTGAGCACGTTGTTTGTGTGAGTATATATATATATATTAGTAAATGTTTTGATTGTTTATGATGTGGTGGGCATAAATGCCTTTGAGTGTTTATATGTGATGTAGGCGGAGCCCTTAGGATATGATTTTGATGAGATTTGTATGGACCTGAGGTCCTTTTATTTGTTTGAAGTCTTCTTAGATTCCCTTTGATGCTGGAATGTGATCCAGGTTGTCCAGTTTTATGATACATCATGCCAAATTTTCGGTAAATTCATAGGCTTATCGAGATGGGTTAATCTTGTCTCATGCTGGTAGCATCCAGTCTCTGGCGGCGTGTTACAGATGTGGTATCAGAGCAAAGGTTTAGGTGTCAGTGACTTGGATCCTCAAGTTAAAAGTTTTGAGGTATTTGCGCTAGCACCAAGGGCAAAATATCCGTGCACTCAAGGCGTAGTCTTGCCGTTGAGTTTTGGCTTTGGTGTGTGGATCTTTGGAGGCCACACATTTGGGTGGCTCTTTGGAACGTGGAAGAGAACTTGCTAAGTTCGAGAAAATCTTGTAGATTGGAGGGAGGACTGGAGGAGTCTTCGGTTCAAGTAAGTCTTTTTCTTTATTTATTTTAATTAGAGTTCGTATGATAGTTAGCATGTTTAGGTTTATGTTCTTTGCATGTTTTATGCGTTTTTATGCTTAGAATATATAGTAACATGCCTAGGCTTGTAGAATAATAAAAACAAATGGGTCTGGGCAAAGGGATAGCGGCATCATAATTTTCCGCTGCACACTCGTGGCCGCTTCCCAACAGTGGTATCAGCGCGCCGTTTTTGTTTTGATTAGTTCTCTCTCATTTGAACTCGAAATTGGGTGTGTAATAGCTCGTTGGAAATATAACACCCTGAACTTACTTTTAGGCATAAGTTTTGCAGGATTTGGTTAAGATTTGAATTGTGAAATTGCATATAAAATTTACGCATCTGTAAAAAATGTGAATAGTAAATTTATTTGAATAAAATAAAATGCAATATCATAATTAAATATTAATTAAAGTTATTTAATGCCTAAAATAATTCCAACATATTAAAACTCATATGCTTGATGATTCTATGTATGATTAGAATTGGCATAATTATTATAGGGTGCAAGCATCTAGAGACTTTCTAAGGAAATAGAGAGTGTATTGCTTATCCCGTAGCTAAGTAATTATTCCATGATGAACTTAGAGATTTATTACCTTTAAGGATAATAAATATAAATCACTTGTTTATAATAAAAGACATTAAAAAATATACAAGTGGGGTGGGACCAAAGCGTTAATAAAACTTTCCAAACTAAAGTTAATTTAATCAAAGGTATTACTAGAGTTAGATAATGATTTGGTGACTTCCTTCACTCACTACCTTTTTATAGCCAAAAGGAAAAGCTGTGAAGACATCTAGATAATCATTTACTCAAGGCTTACCTTAAAGCATATTTAAAGTGTTGGACTAATTTGGAGGATCTATTGTTTATTCCTGTCAGAGGTAAGGGTATTTAAGAGAGTTCGCTCCACCCTCCCTCTGAGGAATTTTCAATGGAGGAATCCATTTGACAGATATTCAGTTAAACTTGCTAAAATCCTCAATAATAATTTAAGTCTAAAATTTGCCTCCCATTGTAAAGTATAGACCCAAAGGGCTTAAACCGTATTGGCAGGACTAGGCTTTACCAGACTGACTAATACCAATTTGTCCCTAAATCGTACTATTGACAATGGTTTGACTTTTCTGAGTCATAAGACGCATCGACCCTTAGGCATGGTCTTATTACTTAGTGGCAAAGATTGGGTGTCCACAAGGACTAGCATAAGCTATGGCATGTTTGATTGCCCAACCCAATGATCAAGGAATTGTGATTTATATCATAAATTGGTTGGGAACCTACCTAATTATCGTATTTTATAACGATCGGCCCTAGTCGGAGTTATGAAATGATGATAATGGGATCCTTGCCCACAAGAAATCCATCATATTGGGGTTGGTGCGATTTGTTTAAAGTTTTAAAATAATTGAGTGGGAGCAACTTCATAATATTAAATGCCCATGTTATTATGAAACATTAATGAAAACATATTCCTAATTTTAACATTCTCTCTTAACAGGTGGGTTAAAATATTTCACAAACATTCAAATGGCAAACAGATTATCACTTCCTTCCATCCTTGATGAGTATAAGCTCAAAGGGGACAACCACAATGACTGGTTTAGAAACCTTAAAATTTTATTACGACAAGAAAAGATTTTATATGTTCTTGAAAGACCATTTCCCCCTGAACCCGCAGAAGATACTGACCAAAATTACATTTGATGCTTGGAAGAAACACGTCGATGATGATGAGCAAGCAGTTTGCATAATGCTTGGCTCTATATCGGACGAACTTCAGAAAGCTCATGAAGATATGGATGCTCAAACCACCATCTTTCACTTGAAGGAGTTGTATGCAACTTCCGTTCATACCGTGAGATTCCAAGTGTCATATGTCTTATTCCAAACAAGGTATAATGAAGGATTTGTTAGTGGACATGTGCTTAAGATGATTGGCCACATTTAAAAATTGGCCAACCTCGGGTTCATCATGGATCATGAGATAGGTCATGATCTAATTCTTCAGTGCTTAACAAAAGACTTCTCTAACTATATTATGCAGTTTCATCTGTCTAATAAAGAAGCTACTTTAGCAGAATTGCACAATCTGATAAAGCAAGCAGAGAAGGACTTGAAACCGGAGCTTAAAACCTCTGTCATGCTTACGGGTACGGACCTGAAGCCACGAGGCCCAAAGAAAATTAAGGGCAAGGCCAAGGCTCCAGATCACCTAAAGCCCAATGGTAAGGTGGAGAAGAAAAAGGGAAATGGGAAATGTTTCTTTTGTGGAAAGAAGGGTCATTGGAAGAAAGACTACAGATCCTTGAAAGCCAAGGAAGCTAGGGAAGCCCAAGAGGCCAAGAAGCCCAATGCTTTAGGTATGTTGTATATGATTGAACTATATTCTCAAAACTCTGAACCTTCTACTTGGGTGCTTGACACCGGTTGTAGGACTCACTTGTGTAACAATGTGCAGGGCCTGAGAAATAGTAGGAGACTCTGTCATGGGGAGGTTGACTTAGGCATGGGTAATGGAGCAAAACCGAATGCATTGTGCGTGGGGACTTATTCATTAGTTTTTCCGAATGGTTTAGTTTTAGACTTAGAGATTGTATTTATGTGCCTTCTCTAGTAAAGAATATCATTTCAATTTCTTCTTTATGTAATAAAGGCTTTTCATGCCTAATAAGTTGTAATGAATGTCTTACAAACTAACAAAGAATATTCAACCTCTAATATATACAATGTTAACTCAAATAATCTCAATGAATCACTTCTATGGCACAGCCGCTTAGATCATATCAATGAAACAAGATTAACTAAGCTACATAAGGATGGGTATTTCAGACCCTTCAAATATTAACCTTATGGAACTTGTGAGTCTTGTTTACTTGGTAAAATGACCAAATTACCCTTTAAAGGTAAATGACAGCGTGCATCGGAGACAATAGAACTCATACACTCTGATGTATGCGGACCAATGTCAGTCACCGCTAGTGGTGGATTCTCTTACTTCATTACCTTTATCGATGATTACTCGCGATATGGGTATGTGTACCTTATGCAGTACAAATCTGAAGCCTTTGAGAAATTCAAAGACTTCCAAGCTGAAGTAGAAAACCAGCTTAATAAAAGTATTAAGTCACTAAGGTCTGACCGAGGTGGTGAATACTTAAGCGACGAATTTCAAGATTACTTGAGAGAAAGTGGCATTGTTTCCCAGTGGACTCGTCCGGGAACTCCACAACATAATAGGGTCTCTGAAAGGAGAAATCGGACATTATTAGATATGGTCCGATCAATGATGCCAGACACGGATCTACCTCTTTTATTTTGGTGTCTTGCTTTAGAAACTGCAACACTACTACTAAACCAAGTTCATTCCTAGACTGTTAGTCAAACACCATATGAGTTATGGTCTGGGAAACGTCATAGTCTTAGTTATCTAAGAGTTTGGGGATGTGACGCATATGTTAAGCTCACACAACTAACAAATTGGATGATAGGGTAGTTAAATGTAAGTTTGTAGGATATGCCTTGAACTCAAGAGCATACATGTTCTACGTCCCAAATGAACAAAGAACATTTATCTCACGAAATGCTAAATTTCTAGAGAATGAATTCCTTCTCAAGAAATATAGTGGGAGTAGACTTGACCTCGATGAGGTACGAGAAGAACAAACTAACATAGAACTAAACCTCAGGTCGATGGGCATGTATACCCACATTGGGTTAACATAGATACATAAATAATATTCCTAGTCAAACTAGGAACATAATAACAGTCTGTTAGTTCAAGTACATGCCCCGATGGCAGTTCCAAAACAAAAGTGCCAACGGCCAAAACAGCGACTGGAGTCTCATTTCCAACACGGAGGTCAATCTCTCATGACGCCAGTTTCCTGCTAATCTGCAGATCCTGCACATCAGTACAAATGTGAGTACCACAACCAGAATCAAAAATCCAATTTTTAAAACTACATGTAGTCATGTTTATTTCTATAACAAACATACATGAGGCCGGTGTCTTGCCCGCCTTTATCTCCTTCTGGAGCGCCTTGTACTCGCGGCAGTCACGCTTCCAGTGACCCCGCTTCCCGCACTGGAGGCATACATCCTGAGACTTGTCCTTTGGCTTCCCAGAAGCCTTTGACGCTTTGCTTTTGCCCTTCTTCTTCTTCTTCTTGACACCTCCAGTCGCCTTGGGCCAAGCCCTCGGAGTCTGAGATTTAGAAGCGAAGTGCACCTCGCGCTTCTTGCCCTTAAGAAGTTCATTTTCTGCCTCACGCAGTGTGGACATCAACTCTCCAAGAGTCTGCTCTTGGTTCATCATATTGTAGTTCATGATGAACCCACTCCAAGTGTCGGGGAGAGACTGTAAGATCAAATCTATAGAGGTCTATATCTCTAAGACAATTCCCATTTGTCCAAGCTGCTCGATATCAGCAATCATATGTGTCACATGATGTTCAACAGATGTACCCTCCGACATCCGAGCGCGGAAGAGCTTCTTTTGTAACTCATATCTTTGCGATCTAAGATTAGATCAGTGCAGATCATTCAACTTCGCCAACATTGTATAGGGATCCAATCTCTTGTTCTGTCGACGGAATTGCTGAGTCATAGCAGCAAGCATGATAGATTGAGCAATTGCGTTGTCATCACTATGTGTCTTCCAAAGATCTAGCTTGAGCAACTGATCAGATCTGGGCTTAGGCCAAAGAGGTATCTCTATAGTATATAGCAGCCTCTCGGATCCAAGGACTATCCTTAGATTCATGTCCCAATCAGAAAAGTTAGTGCCGTTGAAGACATTATCGCCCATGAAGATGTCCCAGACACTGTTCTTTCCAGTCATTTTAACTGCGATAATCTTATTATCCAATTAACAATGTAGGGTACAGTCCAACTGTTACAAGAAAAATAACATTATATTAGTCCAACTAATAATATAATTTTGACGAAATATTTGAAAGCGCGTAAACCTAAGTATTTGAACGAAATTGAAAATTCAATACTAGCCTCCCACTATTTTTCGGCGAGCCTCTAACCCTCTGTCGAGTACTCGGGAAACCCAGTTTCCTATTGGGCTAGGATCCCGTTAAATAACGCATAACCTTGACTTTGGCCAACAAGCTGTATGATATTTAACTAGGTAGATCTCGAAGATCAATTGGATCTCATCCAATTCCTAGATCCGGTAGGTGGACTTCCAAGTCCGAAATATATATACAATATAAATGCCAATATATCCAATATATTTTCCTAACCTTTTTCCTCTGAATCAACTAAGCCTTGGCTTTGGCACAACAAGCTTAATGATTCCAGTTAAGCGGGACCCATTGACCTTGGAAAGCTTCGTAATCAATGTCGATGGACAAGAAGTGATCTTGACTTTGGCCAACAAACCAATGCCAATCTTGGATCTTGAGTAAGAATCACTCAATGGAAGGAAAACGCTTAATATGTTTTGAGGGTTTTTTGCGTAAATTGGCAACCAATTTATTATCTTTGTTAGGTCTCATCATAACCCTTAAGCATGCATTCTAAAAGCATAATAAGGCGCGGAAAGTAAATTAATAACGATATGTGGATGGATATTTAACAACTTGTTCCTAGAACAAATCACTCCATTTCCTCTCCCCGGCTAGCACTATTCTACTTCTACCCAATAGAAACATACAATAATAGAAACCTCATTACATTGAGGGGAATTAGGTGAGAAGAGAATACAAAGAAATAATGAGAGATAAGGCTGGACACGCAGGTCCAATTATAAATTCCAAATTTACAACAATTTCTAAAATTGCCTTTTCCCTTCTAATATCCATCTGATATACGCTATTCATTAAACACATCCATGTATTCATTCATAGCATGCAATTCAATCAATCTAATCCAATTAATTAATCTTTGAATTATGTGATCATCCAATGTTCAAACAACGATTTGATTTTGCGCGAGTCCAACTCGTTTGAGAATAAGTACTCAAAGTACGAATTCTTGAATTATATCGAACTACTCGTTAAATCTAATTTAATTCGTATTCAATATTAATTAATTTATTTAATTCCAAATTAAATAACTACACTTCTTTAATGCGCTTTAATGACTTAGATTCCAAATCTAATCTAATCGGGTCTCAAAGCCCAATTAACATCCAATGTTTGTTTAATTAAAGTCCGATGGGCTTTCAATTGATTTCATAAGGCATAGGCTTTGGTCAATATGGGTCAAACCCAATTACCAAGCCCAATTAAGAAATCACCCTCATTTGCCATAAACCAATTTCGGCCCATAAGGCCCAATTAAACTTTTAAAGCCCATTTGTTATATTTGGACTTAATGGAATGATTTAGGCCAAATTTGGATCCAATCCAATTTGCCTAAACCAACTTGGCCCAACCAAGCCCATTATGCCCAAATACAACAATTTCAAGCCCAATTCAAAATCAAGCCCAATTAATCAATTTTAAATTTCCAAATTTTATAATTCAATTAACTAAAGTGTAATACATCAATTAATTATCTAAATTAATATTTCCAAAATAAATTTAATTAATTAATTATGTATCCAATTGTTCAACTTATGTCCAACATTTTTGAATCAAAAAATCAAGTCATTACATGCTAGATAGCTCACGGCATTGTAGGGTTATTTTGTCCGATTTCGTTTTTCAATCCGATTGAATTTTAAATCAACATTACCCAATTGTTTCAAGTCATCCAATGATCAAATAAACAAAAAATACCATGACTATAGGGTAATTTCTACATTCGACAAGCCATGTATTGGGCAAAAAATTGATCCAATCAATATTTCATGAAATTGATCATATACAACTTCATAACATCATCATTCAAGCATACTCAATCAATCAATTTTATCAAATCATGCTCAAATTGATTTTACCCAAATTTTACCCTAATTCATTTCATGCTCAAATTGGCTCTGATACCATTGTTGAATTTCTAGGTTTAGTCCCAAGATCAAAATAAGCATAGAAATGTGAATGAATAATCAAAGAAGAGTGGCGGAAACACACTTACATTGAACGGTTTTGGATGTGTTGAGAAGTAAAAATTCCTCCAAGAACTCTTTGTGTATTCGGCCAAGGTGGAAGTAGAAGATCCAAGCTTTTTCCTTTGATTCCAAGCACTCAAGTTGGTTTCCCTAACACCTTGATATGATTCCTTTGATGTGTGTGAGCTAGCACTCAAAAATTGCCACAATTTTTGATCTTGTTCTTGCAAATTTCGGCCAAGTGAAGAACAAGGGGGAGAGAAAATTGCTTCCAATTTAGGTAATGAGACAGAGTGATAACTTCTGTAAATTGATTTCAAAAATCAATTAATTGATATACCAAATGTTTGTTTGGTAAAAGTCAATCAAAGCTTGACTTTGGAGTGTATTAGAAGTCATCAACAACTTCACCTAAACCCATCAACCAAAAGCAACTTAAGGTGACAAGTGAAGTGACATGTGGGCCCCACTCGATTCAAAATGTGAGTGGGCCCGCAACCACTCCCGGGCTCGAGTTCGCTAATTCCAAATTAACGAACTTCTGTCGCGACGTAATTAAATCGAATTTAATTAAATAATTATGCCTAGTAAAATTACTATTCACGTCGCTTACAAATTAATTCTAAATTAACTCGTTTGCCCGAATTAAAATCTAATTTTAATTCCGCATCGAAATCTAATTTCGTTTAATATATCAAATATATTATTTTATCGATTAATTCCAAATTAATCTTTCTCTCTCTTCAATAGTACTTTATCCCAGATAAAGTCTCTCCGCAATTAATCCCAGATTAATTAAGCTCAAATCATACGTCATCGGTGAATCTTCGGGAAGTGACCCAAGAGATCCCTGGATATGTTGGCAGTAAATCCGGTCGTCGGACTATCTGAACACGTACGGACCAAGTACTACGTTTTTACCGATTTACGAGACAATGTTGGCTTCTAGCAAAGCGACATGCCTACCCAATTCTCCAGAAATATTTTTAATGGAATATACTATCTATATCAAGCGTAGTATACGTAGTATTGTGTATTGTGATCCAGTATCGGATGTCATATGCAAGGCCTGGGGCTGGAATAGTGTCTGCCCCGTACGAATCATATATCGGATCACTAGCAACTAGTCTTTTTATTATCGGATAATCATGACCTAGTCATATTATCCCGATGTTTGAAACCTTTTAGAGAACCAGTTCTGTATCCCTGCGTGACCATCATCTCCATATGACTGAAGTGATACTTCCGTCTTGACATCATATCCAATACACTAAGATTCTCAATAAACCCAGAAGAGGCGTACACAGAACCTGTTAAAGTCCTGGACGACCAAAACCTGTTAAGACCAAATACACCTACCCTGATGCGGATTCCCATAGACACATAGTCATACTACCAATGGGATTCTGTGGGGTCTATCCAGAGTGAAGTTGTTTTCCGTACCATCGGTAAAACACAACCTCCTATCACACTTGCATAAGTATCTAATACTTAAATACATGAGAATTATGTTGTTACGCTTCCATAACAAGCACAAGTGCAATACTAGTATATTCCGCATTATCGATGTCCAGTCTCGATAATACTACGACTAGGGATATTTAATGATTAAACCTTTATGGATTGATACTGTCTCATATCTTATCAATCCGGAAATAATCATAAGGACTTTCATCATTCACACATTTAAGTAATCTAATTACGAAATGATACAAGGCAATTTCCATTGCTACATAATTAATTTGTACAAAAACACAATGTCTTTTACAAATAGTGACTATATGGGTCATAATTGTCCAACAAACACCTCAATCGAGTGATGTGTCCGAACGGAGAAACCAAACTTTGTTGGACATGGTAAGGTTAATGATGAGTCGCTCTGAGCTACCATTTTCCTTCTAGGGATACGCATTAAACAGTGCAATACTTATTTTGAATAAGGTTCCATGAAAATCTTTTAGACAGACTTCATATTAGATATGAAAAGGAAAGAAACCGAGTTTTCTCATTCCTGAAGATTTGGGAATGATGGGCATACGTTTGGATGATACCAAACTAGAACCCAAATCGAATTAGTGCCTATTTGTAATTAGTTTTCCTAGGGAAACTAAAGTATAGTACTTATACAACTCACAAGAGAACAATGTAATTGTTGCTCTCCATGCGGTATTCCTAAGAGGAATTCCTACATGCAGTGGTAAATGGGAAGAAAGTAAAACTCGATGAAAATCGGAGTGATACTGTTCCAGGCACCGATTCCTTAACGGAACACAAACAGTTCATCAGGGAATAAACTGTACCATAATCTTCGAATACACAAGAACCGCGTAAGTCGGAGAGAGTCAGAAAGCAACCTGAGAGGTATGGGTTTCTGATCTCACCTCATAAAAATGTCAATCTTATTGAGGAAGACGAACCGACTACGTATGAGGAAACAATATAAGGTATTGACTCCTTTTATGGCAAAGTGCCATGAAGTCCGAAATGGATTCCATGTATACCAACCAAGTTTGGACACTGGTTGATGTACCAGAAGGCATTGTGCCTATTGGTACTATATGAGTCTTCTAGGAAGACATACATATATGGCAATATATAAATGTACATAGCTAGGTTCGTATAGAAAGGGTATCGTCGACGACATAGTGTCAACTACGACAAAACTTTTTCACTTGTTGCCATGATTAAATCCATTTGGATAATGCTTGCTGATACTGCATGTTTCATTTATGAAATATGGCAGCTGGACATCAAAATCACTTTCCTTAAACAGAAACCTTTTGGAGGATATTTTATACAACAACCTGACGGTTTTGTCATACCAAAACATGCAAATAAGGTTTGCAAGTTAAATAGATCCATGTATGGATTGAAGCAAGCGTTGAATTCTTGGAATTAGCGTTTTGATGTAATCATAATGGTATATGGTTTCATTCAAAACGGTAAAGATTCTTGTTTATATAAGAAGGTTAGTGGGAGCGTACTGACAATGATTGTCCTATATAATTATGACATATCATTTCTTGGAAATGACATTCCCATAATAAAATCGGTGAAAGCTTGGCTTTCATTAAAATTCTCCATGGAATATTTGGGAGAGGCAACATTTATTCTAGGAATAAGGATCTATTAGGATAGATCTAAAAGTTATTGACCCTCTCCGAGAACTCGTACATTGAAATATGTAAGCGACCTGGTGTCTCATATGTTTTGAGCATATGGAGTCACAATCAGGGCAATCCAAGTGATAGTCACTGGATTGATATTAAGAACATCCTTAAGTATCTTAGATGAACTAAGGATGCTTTCTTAACCTATGGAGAAGGAGAACTTGAAGTGACTGGGTTCACCGTTGCAAGTTTCCTAACCAATAAAAACGACTATAAGTCGTAATAAGGGTGCTATATGGTTTGAATAACGGAACAGTGAGCTGGAAATCTTCCAAGGAAGATACTGTTGCCGAATAAACAACAAAAGCGGAATATTGCTGCAGCTGAGGCAGCAAAAAAAGCGTTTTGGATCTATAATAATCCTAATTAGATTAGGTGTAGTTATGTTAGCGGCTGAGCTAGGCTATAGCACAGGATAAAGAATTAATGGTCTCATCAATGATCCAAGTATGCACTTCAACTGAATCATCTGATTCGTTCGATCATACATCGTGGCGATGTGATGACCGAATAAAACTCATCAGATGATGACATTGCAAATCCACTGATGAAAGCTATTTCTCAGCAGAAGTTTGAACGACCCGTACAGAGTTCAGGTGTAAAACACTTGAGTGATTGACTATAGGCCAAGTGGGAGATTGTTGGATAATTATGGCCCATAGCATCACTATTTGTACAGAACATGGTGTTGTTGTACAAATTAACTATGTGATAAAGGAAATTGCTCTTTTATCATTTATAATTGGATTACCGAGATATAAATAAATGATAAAAGTCCATATGATTAGTACCAGATTAATAAGATATGAGACAGTATTAATCCACTAAGGTTTAATCATTAAATATCCCTAGTCGTAGTATTATCGAGATTGGACATCGATAATGCGGAATAAGCTAGTATTACACTTGTGCGTGTTATGGGAGCATAACGGTATAGTTCTCATATATTTGGGTATTGGATACTCATGCAAGTGTAATAGGAGGTTCTGTTTACCGATGGTATGGAAACAGGTTCGCTCTGGATAGACCCATCAGAATCCCATTGGTAGTATGACTATGTGTCTATGGGAGTCTGAATCAGGGTAGGTGTATTTGGTCTTAACCTGAGACTTGCATCGCT
The DNA here is from genome assembly GCA_019454045.1 of Zanthoxylum bungeanum. Classification (NCBI taxonomy): domain Eukaryota; kingdom Viridiplantae; phylum Streptophyta; class Magnoliopsida; order Sapindales; family Rutaceae; genus Zanthoxylum; species Zanthoxylum bungeanum. The sequence goes on along the minus strand of SKCR01033520.1, from coordinate 31,641 downwards.
AATACTTGCGACAATCAGTATACTTTGGTTTTGGTCGTCCGGGGCTTTAACAGGTTCTGTGTACGCCTCTTCTGGGTATATTTAGAATCGTAGTGTATTGGGTGTGATGTCAAGATGGAAGTATCACTTCAGTCATATGGAGATGATGATCACGTAGGATACGGAACTGGTACTCTTGTATGCTGCAGCTATCGGGATAATATGACAAGGTCATGATTATCCGATTATAGAGACTAGTTACTAGAGATCCGATATGTGCTTCGTACGGGGCAGACACAATTCCAGCCCCAGGCCTAGGTTGTGACATTCGATACTGGATCGTAATACGCAATACTACGTATACTACGCCTGACAAAGATTAAGTATTCGTTTACAGAATATTTCTGGAGAATTGGGTAGGCACGGTGCTTTGCTAGAAGACAACCATGTCTTGTAAATCGGTAAGGACGTGGTATTGGGTACGCACGTATTCGGATAGTCCGATAACCGCATTTACTGCCAACATATCCAGGGATCTCTTGGGTCGCATCCCAAAGATTCACCAATGATGTTTGACTCGAACAAAATTAATCTGGGATTAATTATGAGAGAGAAAATTAATCTGGGATTATTTACGGCAATAAATTAATCTGGGATTAATTAAAAGAGAAAGAATTAATCTAGGATTAATTGCGTCGAGAATTTATCTGGGAATAAATTCGTCAAAGAGAGAGAACGCGATTAATTTGGAATTAATCGGTAAAGTAAATTTAATAGTTAAATTAGATTTTACTGTTTAATTTATTTAATTGGGCTAAAATAATATATTAGATATATTAATTGAAATTATATTTCAATGCTGAATTAAAGTTGAATTTTAATTCAAGCGGACGAATTAATTTGGAATTAATTCGCGAGCGATTTCCGTAATAATTTTGCTAGGCATTATTAGTTATTTAAATTGGATTTAATTATGTCGCGACGGAAAATTTTTTTAATCAGATTAAACGAACCCGAGCTCGAAGTGTGTTGAGAAAGCCACTTGAATTTTGAATCCAAGTGGGTCCCACCAACTTACATCACATGTCTATCAAGTGTCAACTTGAGTGATGGAAGTGGTTGGAGGCATTAAATGCCATTTTCCCTCCAACAATTTGCTTTGCTTTTGGAAAAAGCATATACACCTTTTGGAAAAGTGTAATTGGTATTTTTGTTTTAGAAAGAAAACACAAAAACTCTTCTCTCTCTCTTTTCTCTACCTTGGCCGAATGGCCTTGAAGTATCTTGGTCAAATGGCCATTGATCTTGGATGATCGGATCACTTCTTGGCCGAATGGCCATGCTCCTTGGCCGAATGACCATGGTTCTTGGCCGAATGACCATGGTTCTTGGCCGTATGGCCTTGCCTCATCCAGGGCGATTGGATCCCTTTCTCCCAAGCCGAATATTGCTTATCTTGGAGGGCGATTTTGAGCTTATTTTGTTCTAGCTAGCACTTAAAGGAGTCAAGTGAAGGTGATAGAGATACTTACCCGAGAGTTTGGAACTCGATCTCAAGCTCCGAAGCTTCCAACACATCCAACAAAGAAGGAAAAAATTTTCAATGTGAGTATTCCACAACTCCCTTTTGATTTATTCATACACAAATCACAACTTAGAGATCTTGGCATGTTCTAGGAACACTAACATTTGTTGCCTCAATTGATCGATCATCAGAAGAACATGCGGGCTAACAGCTTGCCCCTCATCCAATCGCGCATGGAACAGTTCCATTGCGACCTTGTGAACAACAAATTGTTCTTGGTTCTCAAAAGATTGTCTTAATCGTGTCATCATACTATACACATATGACATGCCATAGTATTGTTTATTGAGTCCCAGTGAAAGCGAACTTAAGATGTATGATTTAACTTTTAAATCATCATCCTTCCAAGCTTGGAAGACTTCGCGTTCTTCCGGTGTAGCATCCTCTGCCACAGCAAGGGGCAGTGGACCCTCAATAACATATCCCAACTTATCGGAATCGAGGACAATCCTCAAATCCAAATCCCAATCGGTGAAGTTCTCAGCGCCCTTGAGTTTGTTCGCATCAAGCATACGCGCAAACTGATTAGTGGATGGTGTCGCCATCGCAAATCTATCATATAGATCACGAAAAATGGTTATCAGAAATTAAGCAGTTTCATATAATATCATAAGCATAAACTAGATCATGGACTTTTAATCTAAAAATGCCCCTCCCACTAAATCATGCAATACTGTAATCCCCAAACAGAATACAAAAATTTTATTTTTAAATTAAATACAAATAGTGAAAAGTGGATCCCATGAATATATTTCAATTCACAGCAAAGGCATGGTCTCGCCTACGTATATTCATCAGGTAGACAACTCATTTGTCAATCACTCACTAGTGACTCCTTGCTTTCCGGTCCTGGTCGTTCCTCATTGTGACTGCTAAGGCAGGCCCATAAGGAGACGTACCAAGGTTAAACTTGTCAATGATAAACTCAAGCTACTTGCGTAACCCTAACAGCTAGGGCACGTTCTGGATTCCACTTTCGCTTGAATTTATCTAGTATCTAATATACATCCGGTATAAATAAATCTCTATCGGCTACACCCACACAGCAGAGGCACGGTCTCGGATGTAGTCAAAGAGAAATATTCATAACCCGTATTGACAAGACGGACCATATAATATGCATCAAATACATAATTATATTTAAACCTTATTAATTAGGGATTTTCCGTTAAGTGTCATACACCCTAAATCTAATCAAATTAGATTAAAACATGCATGTATAAAGTTAAGAAAACATGATTAAACATTGAATTTAAAGGGCTAATCATATTAGGGGGCCTAGAATCAGACTCGCTCTGATACCATTTTGAAGGGTTTTATGGCAGAAATTCGGTAACGCAGCGGAACAGTGGAAAATCAAAATTTTCCGATTTCAAAAATTTTTCTCGGATCAATTAAATAAACTTATTTATTTTAATTACCCAATTATCAAATTATGAAATATTACACAAGAAATCAAATTTTATGTAATTACCAAATTCCCCAAAACTTTGTATTTTGTTCATTTTAGTCCTAAATTGTTCGAAATAATTTTGGATGATTCTAAATAATTTCTAAGCTGATTTTAACATGTCATACATATCAAATTTCAAATTGCAACTTGAAACCCCAAAATTTGCCCAATGCCGTGAACCTCCCTACATGGCCATATTGTGCATTTTGTTCCTTTTGTATTCAAAACACATTAAGATGAAATCCAATTGACCCAAAATTTTATATGCATCATATACACATTCAAATACACCACATAAATGAAAAGCCCCAAATTTGGAAGTGGTCTTAAACCCTAATTTTTCAATTTCAACAAATTGGACAAATTAGGCCAAATTAATTAAATCCAACACTTCAATCAAGTTTCTTCCACACCAATCAAGCCTCACCACAATTAAATAACTATAGAACAAATCTAGGTCATTTAAGAGTGAGTCAATAACTCTAGAATGACAACTAGTTTCTCAAACCATCAAAAGAATGCTTGTTAACATATTAGAAGCATTCTATGACATTTATACATGCATAACCCTATCCTCAAACTTCCATCCTCCAAAAACACAAAGAATAAAGAATATAAAAACATAAGAACATCACAAGATTAAGCCATCAACAAGAGGAACATTTTTCTCTCTAATGGCAAGTTGGAAATACTTAGTAAAATCCAAGTTATCTTTGATTTTGTCTTATTCTTTCTTCTTCTTCCTCTCAAGCTTCTTTTGTTTTCTTTTAATGGAGTTTTTGATAAGATTTTTGGTTAATGAAAAAAAATCTAACCCTTAGACCTTTTTTACCTTGGCCGAAAATTACAAAGAAAAAAAATATCAAAATATTTTTCAATTTGTTTAATTAAAGCCCATTTGTCCACTTGCACTTTTGAAATCATTAACACTTTAATGAATTCCTTAAAGTCAAGTAAAGCATCTTTAGGTCATCTCACATTTATAATAACTTTCGTATATTTATATTTTAATTAATTTAATCATTTAACAATTAATTAATTAATTAATTATTTAAATACAAATATATTAAATATATGTATTATATTTACATTAAATATAAAAATACATATATATTTATGATATTAGTCAAATATCTCAATTTGACAATTAATTAATGTGTATTTGATAAAATCTAACATTAAATGCAAATACACAAAAAATTAGGAAATGACTATTAGGTCCTATCGCATGTATTTTCCGTTTAACCTTTAAACGACTTTATAAATAATCAATATTATTTATAAACGTTGCCCTAGTGCTCTACGAGTATATTTCATTAGTGAGACTCTCTAGATTCAGGCATATCCGTCACGAAATCCAATTTCGTGTCCATAATTTATCCACCCGTAAATTATGATGACCACTGATAAACTCGCTGAATCATACAGGTCGAGGTCATGACAAATGTATAATTCCTCCGTCACAGGTATCCAGATATATCTCAGAGATATAGATGTAAACGTCAAATCTCTATAGGGACTATCATGTCGACGTATCTATTAGCAGTCTCTAAAAGAACACTTAGAACTTACTTCTAATGTGTACCACGGGCCCATGGTTTTATCTGATTGCTAATCATATGGACTATCTATTCTCTGTACACAGAACTGACGGATCCTATCTCGATACACACAGGACACCCTGAGGATCTATCCCACCTAACAAACAGGCCGAGGTCTGATCTAAATATATTGATGACGTGACTTCCATCTAAGTGTGGAAGATGTCTCATGCGCCCACAGTGGTATCTCAAGTCGAAGAATCACAAGTGCTACTCAACCCGAGAAGATTCTTATTGACGTTGGTGTACCATCCATTAAGAATCTTCGGTGAGTCATTCCGTGTTTATCCGCTATAAACACCTACACGTCTATACGAGTCTCCAAGACTGATGGTTCATTGAGAAACCATTGGAATCATATATTCCAGTATTCGACAGGTATCGGTCTCAACGGGTTTACTTTGCTGACCAAGTAGTTTAAACCTTGACCAGAAACTGTCTGAGAATGACAACGTCATGATACAACTCAATGTCAATTGCGACGCTTTTACAACAGCATCATGACTAGTCATTCTAAGGTTATTACGTCTTTACCATATTAAAAGATATATTATATTACAGAAACTGCTTATATTATTCATAATAATAATGTTTTACAGTATTATTCTCAAAGAAATACAACCGGGAATTGGCGCTCTGAGCACCAACCCCAACATATTCCATTCCGAATAGTTGGATGTAAGGATGGAGAAATTTCGAGGATGAAATTTTTATAAGGATGGGAGAATGTAATATCCCAAATATTTTTCGGAACGGTTCTGGAACATTTCTGAATTGAAGTGTAGATTTTGGAACGGGATGTGATTCGAAAATAAGTGTTCATGTGTTAGAAAATATATCAGAATATTTTAAAGTGAAGATTCATCACGTTGGAAAATACGTGATTTCGAGAACCGGTTAAGTGATTCATGTTTACATCATTCTACACATAAAGGATTCTTGTTTCGACTATAAAGCTTTCAAACGAACTTTGATTGAGCTTTTCTTGAACCATTAGACTCATTTTTCCAAGACGAACAACTTTCGCATTGAACACTTTTCGAAATTTGTATCAGAATGGCTTCCAAAATGTGAATTTTCAAGAAAATTCCATGGGAGGGACCTAACTGTAATTTTATGGGGATCATAAGGTAATTTTTCGAAACTTCTCTATAAATACCAATAGTTTCTTGTAATTTTCAAAATTGCATAAGCTTCAAACATCTTACACACGCACCCTCATCCCCAAAATCACGTTTTTGCAGTCCATGTCGCGCCGGTGGCATGTCGGCCATTGCCGGCCGGTGCGACGGGCCAGAGGGGTACGTCGTCCACCCATCCACCTTGCAGTGGTCGACGGCGGCCCTAGGACGTCAGAAATGGCGATGAAATAGAGGGAGACATGTGAGCTTACATTTCCCGACATTGGCTATTCACTTCATTTCACAGCCCGAGCCACCCGCTAAATGTTAGCTCTCAGAGAATACTACAAGTTAGCGGTGACAGATTTTCGGTTCCGTGCATGGTTGCATGCGAAACGAGAAAGGAAGATTCGGTTGAATAGTAACCAATGGTGAACAGTAACTCTGATCGGAATTCCATCGATTCCAGCATGTTCCTGGGATCGTTTAGAGTCCGTATATGCTCTCGAACTCTCGGTAAGACCTCCCGATAAAAATCCACAAATTTCAAGTGTATTGTTAAATGTTCGGATGTATCCAATAGCTTTGTAGACTAGTGTATTGATATAAATTGAATTGTTTGAGTATTAGTATATTGAATATGAGCATTCGATAGAATCCGAATGAAAACAAAATGAGTTTGATCGATCCGATAGAATATGTAAGTTTTTGGTAAAAGTGGATTTTTGCGTATAAAGATGTCTTTTGTTTTTGATGATAATTATGAGTTATTTATGATATTACGAACATGTTTGGATAATCCAGGTAGGTTCAGAGGCTTCGGGACCCTTCCGTAGCGTTTGCGGAAATTTATTTTCAAGAAGATTTTCCAAAAACACGTAAACCTAGGATTTAAGTGAACTAATGGTTTGGAATAGTTTGTGATGGTGTTTTAAGATTATTGAAAATGAAAGTATTGAAAATGGACTTGATTTGGTTGTTCCGAAAAGTTCCGGGATTTTATCGTAGTCGTGTTTCTGATGGCATTTCGCCATTTGTTTTGACAGATGTGACTATGACCTGGAGTGCTCGTGAAGCCAAGTAAGTAACTCATGCGATGAGAGCTTAATTGGTGATTTCATGTTTTGAATATACATATATTATGATTGATATGTTAGGTTAAACAGAATGTAGTTAAGAAGTAGTATGAGAAGAAGTTCAAGGTTATATATAGCAAGTGAAACGACCACGCATGTATGACTTTTGTTATTATTATGATATGAAGTAAGAGGTTTAATGATATTAATGGATGTATGTATGTATTGACGTGTTTGAAGTGAAATGTTCATAAGCTTAATGTCTATGTGTATGTATGAATGTGCGTAAAGGTATGAATATATAACGATATGAAATTATGTACGTGAATGAATATGCAAATGTATAAGTATATGAGTATGTATTCGTATATGAATATAAATATAAGATATGTATAGATTAGATATGTTCATTTGGTAAAGACATTATATAAAATGTTCCTAAATAGAGATTCTGAAATGAATATGTTTGATCGATAAAAGAAAATTTATGAGGACTATTAAAGGTATGACATTTGAATTTTGTAATAGGATGTATATTCATATGTTTGAAACATATGTTTGTATGTGAGTTCTTGAATCATGTTTTGGAATGTTTGTTATGGATGTGCTTGTGTATGAGAAGTCGTGCGATGAGTTTGGTGTACCATGATATGTATGCATGTTTGTATGTTTAATTGATTAAAGTTCTCGTGGTATAGTATTTGAGCTGGTTAGGAATTCGTTCGGACGGAATTCATCTCATACCTATTTTAAAATAGGTATTGAGTCTCCTACGAGCATTGTGTGTGTAAGGCCCGTACGAACATTGTGTGTGTAAGCCAACCGTATTTATGTGTTGTTGAATGATATGATCTTTGATGTATTGGTTGTTATGTATGCTCCGTGGTTGGTTGTTTGATGTTCGTAAATGTTTCTGAGTGTATGTGTATAATAGGTGTTATGTATGGATCGTGTATACTTATGTGAAATGATGGATGATTGAAACCGATGAGAATATTAGAGGTTATAAATCGTATTTGCCAAGTTGTAATGGTATGTACGTATATGTATAAGAATTACGATATTGTATTTGCATGTATATAAGATAAGTATGTTTTGAATTGAAAAAAATGTGATTGTTTCATCGATTTGATGATATTTCAAAAATGTTTAACGTAATAAAGTATAATAAGTCTGACTCCACATCACATATATTGTAAATGGATTCGATGTAAAATGACTTGTTTGTGATGTTCGGGCGATGCTTTATGTGATTTGAATGTTTGGCTGTAGATTTGAAATTTGTCATGGTATAGTATAAAGCATAATAAAAGTTAGTAAATCTGAACTTGTAACAATTTAGTAATTATGTTAATCTGTTGATATATTTGACTTGTTTGTTTATAGTAGCATGGTTGCTTACTGAATTTTTAAAACTCACAGCAAACCAGTTGGCTAGTTTTGCAGGTTGTCTAACAAACGAGTCAACCAATTCAGCTTTGGATGTCATACTCGAGACGTGGATCACCTAAGCGGTAGTCACCCTCGCAAGTGTCCTGAGAGAAGTTTTAGAAGGTTTAGGAAGTTTAGTATGTTTTGGTTATTGTTTAGTTTATCGTGCTTAGCACGCTATTTGTATATATATATATATATATTAGTAAATGTTTTGATTGTTTATGATGTGGTGGGCACAGATGCCATTGAGTGTTGATATGTGATGTGGGTGGAGCCCTTAGGATATGATTTTGATGAGATTTGTATGGACCTGAGGTCCTTTTATTTGTTTGAAGTCTTCTTAGATTCCATTTGATGCTGGACTGGGATCCAAGTTGTCCAGTTTTAGGATACATCATGCCGAATTTTCGGTAAATTCAGAGGCTTATGGAGATGAGTCAATCTTGTCTCCTGCCGGTAGCATTCTGCCTCTGGCGAGGTGTTACAATGCCACGACCTTGGAGTATACAAGAAGGTTCATGTTGTTGGAAGATGAAGAGAATATATCCCAAAGAGGTAACACTCGGGAGAATAAGGAAGTAAGGAAAGATTACCGCCAGGAAAATAGCAGTTGGAGAAGCCTAGGTTCGAGGTAGGAATTCAGGCATGCGGCTCCGAGGAACCCAGCGCTAGAAAAGAGTCCCCCGATCAAGGTTGCCCAAGTGACGGGGGGCACGACATACATTGCCCTCAATAAGCCATTGTCCCAAGTGGTTCTTGAAATACATGATAAAGAGCTGCTAACAGAGCCCGACCCGATAAGGTTCCTATTTGATCGATAGAATAACGGAGCCTATTGCTCCCATCATAATGTAAGGGGCCACGAGACTGAGGGGTGCAAAGACATGCAAGAGCAGGTTGAGGATCCAGTGAGGATTGTGTTAGGGTTGGCGCTCTGAGCGCCAATTTCTTATGTATTTCCCTGTAAATACTTGTGTGTATATATTTTATTAATGAATAAAATAAACAGTTTCTATAATATAAATTCTTTTATTATATGGTAAGGACGTAAAAGGCAATAGAGTGATTTGTTATGTTACAGTTGCAAAAGCTTCGCAACTAACATTGAGCAGTATCATAACGGTATCATTCTTTAACTGTTCCTGGTCAAGGTTTACAATTACTTGGTTAGTAAGTAAACCCGCTGAGACCGGTACCTGTCGTATATTGGAATGTTGGATTATAATGGTTTCTAAATGAACCATGAGTCTCAGGAGACTCATATAGACACATAGGTGTTTATATCGGATAAACACTGATTCAAATTATTTTGGATTTTCGGGCTTATCGGGTGACGGCTATCCAAACAGTGAATTGGTCACTATTTGGGCATCCTATGAACTGCCCAAATACCATTGGGGCTGACCTGGGCAGCCCCAGTGTGGTCTCGGTTGGTCGGTTCGACTAAAACGCATTTTATGCTATTTTGCGGAAAATCGTTTCCGTGAAAGTTTCCTAAAGTTTTCATTATTAATTATGTCTTTATATAATATCGAATAATATGTTTATGTGAAATATGAATAAATTGTAGATATATGATATCGAATAATTTATTCGGTAACTTTAAAAGTTTTAAAATTACGATTTCACCCGAACTGCGCTTCTGCTGCGCCTGATTCCAATAAAATGGTATCAGAGCGAGTCTGATCCTACATCCATCTCATATTTCATGCTTGTTATATGATATTTAGACTTGCTTGTAATCTAGATAATTCTTGATTTTTCGGTTCTACGCTAATGGGAAAACGTAACAGAAAGTTAATGGTTAAGTTAAGTTATGTCTTCTCGGGTAGAATTAAATTATTGAGAAATTAATCTAGATTAAATATCTGCATTTGATGTAGATTAAAACTCACTTTAGGAATATCCCCGCTTAATAAGGTTTTAAAGTAACTAGTATTAGGAATACTTGTTTCTTGGTCCGCCTTGTCAGTACGGATGCAAATGTTTTCCCGATCCTGTAGCTGTATTGTGCCAAAGTTGTGCAGTTATAGGTGATGGTAGTTCATTTACGCCGGTAGAACTTATTTGATAAGAGAAAAATTCAAGTGAAAGTGGAAATCCTGAACGTGCTAAAGCTGTCAGGACTATATCGGTAGCTTGAGTTTGTCACTAACAAGTGAAGCCTTGATACGCCTCCTTGTGAATGTGTCAAAGCTGTCATAACGAGAAATGGTTAGGACCAAAATCAGGAGTCATAGTGAGTGTGATTGACAATGAGTTGTCTACTTGTGAATATACGTAGACGAGAACGTGCCAAAGCAGTGAGTCGAAATATATTCATGGGGTCCACTTCTCACTACAGAATTCAATTTAATTATTGGATTCCCGTTTTCTGTTGAGGATTACGGTATTATGTAAAGTAATGAGAGGCACTGCTAGGTTAAAAATTCATAACTACGGCAGTGTGTAATATTATGAAAATTGGCGCTTTTGTTTCCTTTATTCTATTGTGTATATAGAATTAAAATTATAATCCATTGCATGCATATTTATGTATATGTTTTCTGACTTCACTTATGGCTGCATATTTCTAGAAAAGGTTCTAGATTATGAGTAGGCTTGGATATTATTATATTAGTCAAAACCATCGGGAACTGTTGTTCCGATTTTCTTGAGAATCAAGATGGTTAGTGACTTAGTTTCTAAGTCACGATAGGTAATCTTAATATATATCCATTTTATGATATAATTCTCTAGAGAGAATATTTTCTTATGCATTAAGAATTGACTTGAATTAGTTCATGTCTCGAGATTCTTGACTAGCATTAAGAAAACCCCATTAGGTATTTGTTTATCTTATAATGACGTTTCTTGGCTTTAGTGACTTTTAGAGGTCACGTGTCTGACACTGTTTGCTAATCAATTATTTGCAATTGTTATGAATAGTTGAAGACAAATTATATAGCTAAAGAAAGGAGATGTGTATAGTTGTGTATAGAGAATATTGATTCTCACAATACGACAATTGTAGGTATTGGATACCAGATCTCTCGTCTAGTTATTTAAAATATTATTTAATGATTGTTTTGATATTTGATATCAGAACTTGCGACTATTGGATAGTTACTTGTTCTTTATAAATAGTTATTTCATATTTTAATATGACTAGTAGTGTCATTGATGAAAAGATAAACATTAAGAAAATATTCGGTTAACTAAATAATTTAGAACTGTGCTTTATGAGATTTTATCACTTAGGCATTAGATGCTTATTATGTATGGTAAATGATGGTCTGATACGGGATCACACCACATATCCTTATCCATTTATTGAATATTGTATTCAGGAATGTAATCAAATCCCATTTAACCAATGATCATCATTGGACCACAGATTTATTAAACTAATACATTGGATGTATGTAGTTCAATGAATTATAAATTTCATTGAGTAGTTTTCTTTACTTCGAACTTAGTTAATGAATTGTCATGACTTAGTTACGCATTTCTGAAAGAACACATATTGAACGTCTTAAAGAGTTTGAGAACTTTCAATCTATTCTAATGAAACGATTGATCGAATATTTTGACTGGTTCAAATATTTTCGGTCCGAAGTTTTGAAAAATATATCTTTAAAATTCATCATTAGTCTTTGAATTGTTCACAGATGCTTTATACGATCATACATATGAATTTATGGCAATTGGTTCTAAGGTTATTTAATGAATCTACGATTCCATCATTATGAAATTGATTAGTGGGAGAAATCGAATCTTATATGTTTTGGTTCATTTGATATTGAGTGTTACCAAATTAGTTTCAATACTATTGGGGATATGCTCCAGTAACACTAATCCATCCTTTTAATTAATGTTCCATTAGTTTCTACAGTTACATATATGATATGTATACGTAGAAAATTTGAATCTTGAAAAGTTTGAGATTTGAATCTTTCTTTTGTATAATGGTTATATAATTGAAAAGTATTTGCGCCTCGGAGGTACAAGTAAAAATTTATCATTTATTCTATTTAATAGAATATTGCATTTTATTTGATAGAATATATTTTCTACGATCCCAATCAATAAAATTATTTTATTACTTGGTGTGTAACATCGGATGTTGACCATTGTAGAAAAGACTTGACTTATTGAAGTCAAATGTGAGAATGATAAACTATAAATGGAAGTACGTAATTAATAATATGAAAAGACCCTTAGACATCGTTCATATAAGTCCAATAGGATGTCAGAATCATTTACGAAGTATTTGATACTTAATGATTCTGTTGTTTTTTTATTGAAGACAATTATCCTATAACTTATAGTGGGAGCGATAATTGATATCTATTTCGGAAGTTAGCATTAAACCATAGATCTAAGATTATTTGTAGCTTAGTACAATCAAGTTTTGAACTTGATTAAGCTTTCGTTATGAATCATTCATAAAATTTGCAAATTTTTTGCGCAGCAAAAGCAAAGTGAGCTTGTTAAAGGTTTGACCTTTATAATATGACAGTGAGAAAGGTTATACTCAATAATCTATTGTAGATTTTGAGGAAACTTGTCTCTAGTCACACTAATTGAACAATTAAGGATCTGTTGGTTAATGTTGATATTAAACTATGTATTTTGGCTAAAGAATACAAAGTGGCATTCTTGAATGGATTCTTCGAATAAGAGATCCATTGTGATTTCTTTGTTTGAAGAGTTCATTCTGAAATGGCCCTAGTGTTTGTATTCTGCTAAAATTACGGTTTGGTATACTAGCTAATGAAGCCTATTGTAGACTCAGGTGAGCTTTCCGGAAATCTGTGTTCTTTATTTTTGATATCAGTCAGATTGTCTGATTTTATCAAAGCACAGAGAATAAATTTATGATAGTAGGGTTAGTGGGAGCGTACAAATTTCTTTCTAGTATTGTATATCCTAATGACATTATCATTAGTAATATAATAATGAGATTTTTGTGAGGTTAAAGGTTTACCTAAGTATTCTTTTCTCCGTGAAAGCAGTGAAAGTAGTCTCTGTTATATTTGATACAAAGTTTCATATATGATATAAAACAAGAGACTTGTGAGATACTGTCATTAGTCGTTCATTAGATATGATCTAATAAAGGACACATCAAGAATATCTGTGTGACAGGTAGTATAATTGTTTGATAGTTAGTATGTCTCTTGTATATAGTATTCATCTTTCATAAAGGATGATTCCTTTGTCGAAAGAGAAATTGATTAGAATGTCTAGTCATTTATGCATCATAGGATGATGGCATAATTAATACAATATTACATGCGATTAAAAATATCAATTTAGTCGTTATTGTTACAAACTATTTTCATATGTTATAGACCACATGATGTGTCTTGAAACATGTTTGAGATATTAAGAACGAGTTTCTTATTCATCAAGAATATAATCCGCAACCATTAGGGTCAGATTAGTTTTGAGTCTAATTATGACGCTAGATAGTCTACGTCATATAGAGTCAGAAAAGATGCAGTGGGAGTGTCACGGTTGATTCTACTGTATTAGTGGAATTAGTTGTAACTTATGAAGTATTGACTTGTGAAGTTACAAAGTGACCTTATAGATTAGAAGTTTTAATATTAGTATTGTGCTTGCGGTTGTTTGCATAGTATTTTAGATTTGATCCTTACATACATAGACAACTCAGTAGCTGTAGCACAATATTGATGTCGCATCTGAGTCATATTGATGTATAGCTTATGTTATACAATATATGAATGATGCTGGCTAAGGGAGACGATTGGGTTTGTTGGACAAACTCAATATATTATAGTGGGCTTACTTGTTGTTGATTATCTCTTGAGTGCTAGGTCAGCTCTTGAGGACCATGCGTATGTAATACATATTTAGATGTGTATATGATACCGTGGATTGGCACTAGAGCAAGTGGGAGAAATTATTAGGGTTGGTGCTCGGAGTGCCAATCCGGATCGTATTTTTATCCAATTCATGAATACGAACAATTCGTTTTCCATAATATTACTTAACTATGGTAGTGCTTCTTGTTTTTATATACATATTCGATCTAATTACGATTAGATTGAAACTAAATATAATTTAGTGATATGTATATATTATACAAAGTCTTGATAATATATTTTGTAGTGCGCAGCTACAAAGTTGTTTGTAATTGACATTGGGAAGTGTTACTACTAGAAGTATATTATCAAATAAAGTTCCTGGTCAAGATTTACTAACACGGGTCAGTTAGTAAAATCCGTTGAGACCAGTACATGTCGTATATCGAGACTTGGTCTGATGGTTTATCCCAATGAACCATGAGTCTTGGGAGACTCGTATAGACGTGTAGGTGTTTATTTGATAAACACTGAATGACTCATCGAAGATTTCCTAATAGATGGTACACCAAAGTAAAAAGGAATCTTCTCGAGTCGAGTAGTATAGTGGTCCTTCGACTTGAGATACCACTGTGGATATATGAGATATCCTCCACACTTTGATGACAGTCACGTCACCGATCTATTTAGATCAGACCTCTACCAGTTTGTTAGGTGTGGACTGATGTTCATGATATCCTATGAGTATCAGATAGAATCCGTCAGTCCTGTGTACAGGGCATAGGTATCATTTACGTATTTGCGATCTAGTAAATCCATGGTCGTGCTATACTTCGGAAGCAAGTTCCGAGTGTTATGTAGAGATCGTAAATTTAAAAATCGAATATATTATACCTTAGGAATTTGACGTTCTTATCTATATCCTCGGTATAATATTGATAGCCTGTGATGGAGGGATTATACGTATGCAATGACCTCGACTTGCATAGTTTAGCGAGATTATCCACGGTCATCATAATTCATGAGTGGGTGAATTCTGGACATGAAATTGGATTTCGTGACGGATAAACCTAAACTTAGAGATTCCCACAATATGAAGTGTACTCGTTGAGCACTTGGGCAATACGTTATGAATCATACTGATTATTCATAATTTTTTTTCGGATTAAATTAATTAATTCGAATCGTTTAATCGGTAAACGAATTTACACATGCCGGTAAAATTTTGATCATTTTAATATGTATTTGTATTTGATACATAATTAGATTAGATACACATTTATTAATAAATGATGGCTTGACACTTTAAAAGTAAATAAATAATTTATCTAATTAATGAATTAGACAATTTATTTTTTTACTTTACAAGTGTAACAAGCCTATTTATAGTCTAAAATATATTAAAGTAATATATGTTTTTACTAAGCCAAGTGTTGGCTTTATCACCTAGTATTTTAATATGATTAAAATTAAACAATTTTGACAAAAAATGATTTCCCTTCACGCCACTTTTGTTTTTTGTGAGAATAAAATTGTTTTCTTTTCTTTTGGTGGGTGGTTGACTAAAGAAATTATTTTTTCTTTCTTTAGTATGGTAGTTGGCCAAAAACAATAATGACCAAGTTTCCCCCTTGACGACTCACACCACTTTTTACCAAAGAAAAGGAAAAAAAAAAGTTTTCTTTGTTTTTGGTAATGAAGTGGCCGAATGGAGCCTCTCAAAAATGGCTTCCAAATTTTGAGAGACAAAAAGAAAAAGCATAAATCAAGAACAAGTTTAGGGATTTTGAAGTTTTGTGAGGTAAGCTTTGATTTCCTTTAGCTTGAAAAATTTATTTTTGATGTTCTTGAGCTTCTACAATAGTTGTAGGGTTTCTTTTGTTTACTCAACATTGGGGCTTTTTCTTTTGGATGATGGTTTGAGTGGCTAGGTGCATGTGTAAGTAAAATTTGAACTAGATTAAGGTAATTTGAGTTCAATTTGTTGTTGGACAACTTGGTTGCAATTCTAGAGTGTAATGACCACTCTTGTTATGCCTATAATTGTTTTAGAGTTCTTCATGTGTGGTGGCTTTGAATGGGTGTGGGATTAATTAGATTAATCATGCTAAAATTGGATTTAAAGCATAATTTGTGGACTGTTTTTTGTTCTCAATTTCAGAACTGAAAATCTGGAATTTTTGTGATAAAAATATGTCAATTAGATGTGTTGAATGTATATTGGAAGTTAGGATAATTTTCAGAAATTGTTTCGGAGTGAAAAAAAGTGAAAACGGCGTTACCAGGTGAGTTTTCGGGCTTATCGGGTTACGACTGTCAAAACAATGAACTGTTCACTGTTTGGGCAGCCCATGAACTGTCCAAATACCATTGGGGCTGACCTGGGCAGCCCCCGTGTGGTCTCGGTTAGTCGGTTCAACTAAAACGCGTTTTATGCTATTTTGCGGAAAATCATTTCCGTGAAAGTTTCCTAAAGTTTCATTATTAATTATGTCATTATATGGCATCGAATAATATTTTTATGTGAAATATGAATAAATTATAGATATATGATATCGAATAATTTATTCGGTAACTTTAAAAGTTTTGAAATTACGATTTTGCCCGAACCGCGCTTCCGTTGCTCCTGATTCCAACAGGCCATACCTCCGAAGTTATTTGATAAGCATGTGAAGTCGATGGGTATTAGATACAATCGCTATTGGCATTAGAGAAAGTGTGAGATTTTGTTAGGGTTGGTGCTCAGAGCGTCAATTTCTTAAGTATTTCCCTGTAAATACTTTTGTGTATATATTTTATTAATGAATAAAATAAACAGTTTCTAAAATATAAATTCTTTTATTATAAGGTAAGGACATAAAAAAATCATAGAGTGATTGGTTATGATAAAGTTGTAAAAGCGTCGCAACTGATATTGAGTAGTATCATAACAGTATCATTCTTAAACTGTTCCTGGTCAAGATTTACAATTACTTGGTCAGTAAGTAAACCCGCTGAGACCGGTACGTGTCATATATTGGAATGTTGGATTCTAATGGTTTCTCAATGAACCATGAGTCTCGTGAGACTCATATAGACACGTAGGTGTTTATATCGGATAAACATTGAACGACTCACCGAAGATTATTAATAGATGGTACACCAACGTCAATAAGAATCTTCTCGGGTTGAGTGAGCATAGTGATCCTTCAACTTGAGATACCACTGCGGATGTATGAGGTATTCTCCACACTTTGATGGCAGTCATGCCACCGATCTATTTATATCAGACCTATGCATGTTCGTTAAGTGTGGACTGATCCTCTGGATATCATGTGCGTATCAAGATAGGATCCGTCAGTTCTGTGTACAGAGCATAGGTATTCATTATGGAATTAGCAATCTGTTAAATCCATGGGCCCGTGGTACACTGTAGAAATCAGTTCTAAGTGTTATTTAAGAGCTTTCTAATAGAATCATCGACGGGATTAAGCCTAAAGAGATTTGACGTTTATATCTATATCTCTGGGATAATCCGGATACCTGTGACGGAAGGATTATACGTATGCAGTGACCTCGACATGTATTGTTCAGAGATTTTATCTATGTTCGTCATAATTTACGGGTGGGTAGATTATGGACACGAAATTGGATTTCGTGACGGATATGCCTGAACCTAGAGAGTCTCACTAATGAGATATACTCGTAGGGCACTACGACAACTTTTATAAATAATACTGATTATTTATAAGTCGTTTAACGGTTAAACGAAGATACATGCGTTTGAGATCTTTCGGCCATTTATTAAATGTCGAATTGTGATATTTGACATTTATTATTAATATATGTATTTTGATTATTTAATGTAAATATAATACATATATTTGAGATATTTGTCTTTAATTATTTGATTATTTAAATGTTAAATAATTAAATTAATTAAATATTAAATATCTAGATTACTTTATTAAGTAAACTAAATGGCTTATTTTAATTGGATAAAGTGACCAATTTTGATTGTTTTTATTTGGCATAATTTTATTGGATATTTTGTGATAAACATTAATTTGATTAATATTTTATAACCACAAATATTCATTAAATATTTTTCCAATTATTGAAACAAAAATAGAAAATATATGGCTAGTATTTTTCCTTTAATTCTCGGCAATTTAGGGAAATTATATAAGCCTTGTTTTTTTTTTTATTTCATAATTCAAGAACCCTAAAAATAAAATACAAAGAGAGAAAGAGAGGAAAATGAGAAAGAAAGGAATAAAAGCTTGGAAAATAAGGATTTTAGTAAGTTTTTTCTTACTTTTTCCTTTATTAAAATTGTTTCTTTCATACTACGCTTCTATATGAGTAGCTTAGTTTCTTCTCTACTCTTTTGTGGATTTGTTTTGATGATTGGGAACTTGATTGAAAGATAGAAGCATGTATATGTTTTTAGAATGCTTGAAATTGTTTATTAAGCTTTCTTTTTGCCATTTGATGGCTAGTTGTCATTCTAGAGTTACTCAGCCACTCATGATTGACTTAGAATTGTTCTTGAGCTATTTCATGATGGTGAGGCTTGTTTGGTGTTGTAAGAATTGAATTTAATTAATTTGGTGTTAATTTTGTTAATTTTTGAAATTATAAAATTAGGGTTTTTAACATTCACCAAATTTGGGGCTTTTCATATATGTGATGTATATTAAATTTGGGAATGTTTGGATTTGATCTTGACATGTTTTGAACAAAAAGGACCAAATTACAAATTCTTGAAAGTTTAGGGACCATTCGGCAATAAGAGGAAAAATTGTTTTCTTGAGTTGAAAATTGTATTTTCCTGTATTAGACATGTACAAATCATTTTGGGATTGATTTGGAATCAATTAGAATTGTATTTGACAATTTAGGACTAAAATGACAAAAATACAAAGTTTTGGGGCAAAACGGTAATTACTGAAAAATCTGATTTTTTGGGTAAAAATTTCAATTTTTAAGTATTGAGTAATTATTTTATTTTAATTACCCAAGAAAAATTATTGAAATCGAAAAATTTTGATTTTCCGCGTTCCGCTGCGTTTACCCGAATTACCACCCAAAACCCCAACAAAATGGCTACCTCAAAGAGTGCATAGATCATGAAGTCATGAGGGCCAGACAATATCAGGAGCGACATCCAGTGTTCACGATAGCAGGAGGAAGAACACTGACTAGAGATTTAAACCGAGCCACGAAGAATTATTACAAAATCAAAGGCCCCAAGGTGTTGAACAGTCAGACGGTTTTCGAAGATCCGAAAAACCTGACCTGTTCCAATCATGTTCGCAGACGAAGACGCTCAGTGAGTTAGCTATCCCCACGATGACACGCTTATAATCAATGCTAATATAGTCGGGTTGGATGTGGACAATATACTAGTGGATGCAGGGAGTGTTGTGGATATTATATCAAAAAGGTCTTGGATGGGAGTTTAATACTTTGATAAAGGATGTTACCATTTGATGGGTTTGGGGTAGCCCTGGACATTAGATTGTATCGGGTCAGATTCGATCCGATAATATAATATTAAATTAGATCGGATCTATGTCCCGAATCAAATCAGATTATATTTATTTTGTTCGTTGGATGTTGGATCGGTTCAGATAAAATATGATCCGATCAGATCATATTTTTACTTTCAGCACTTTTCAAAACAACGTGGTTTTGGAGTATATAAAACGATGTGGTTTCAAATCAATTAAATTGATTCAATTTGCGTGGGTTCGTTATTCCTATCTCACTATTTTATCTTCTCTGCTCACTGCTCCGATTCTCTTCTCTATTTGTCTCTGTGACTTTGTCTTCTTCTGCAATTCTGCTTCTGGCTTCTGCTGCTTCGAGCCTCTTTGTTTCTCAGTTTTCATTGTGTCACTATCGCAAGTATCATATTACATGGGTTCATTTATTTAATTATTTATGGTTTATTTTAATGGGTTTTTAATTCAATTTCAATTTTTGTTTTGGGGATGTTGATGTATTGATAGTGAATTTGCGAGAGATCTAACCACTGTTAGGTCTACTTTTGTGGTCAGATTAGGCATTTCTTTTATGAAATTGTATCTGGGTATTTAACGCCATGTTTGTGTTTGACCAATGCTGTAATTTAATTATCCTTGTTTTGGGTTGGGCTGCGATTTTACTTGGATTAATCTATGAATTTGCTGTGTCTGCACGCTCCAATTAATATTAACTGACTACTTTAAATTCTATAATTTTAGTTCTTAATTAGATCTGTATCATGACCTCTAATACAAAATAGAACTAAAAGATTTCTACTTTGGTATTTCATAGTTTCCTTGAGGTTTCTATTAAGGAACTCGAGGATTGTATCTTATGTGTTTATTTTTTATATTTTAATTATGTATTTTTATTTTTAGAAATAATAGTTTGTGTGTTTTTACTTTCTTTTATGTTTAATAATTAATTTCCGTTGGGGAAATGGTGAAACCTTTAATATGATAAGGTAGATTAATCTCACTTAATTTATAATATGGAAATTGTAATCTAATATTATAGATTAATGTTGTATCGCCTACATGGCTGGTTTTATTTATTTGACATAATGTGACACATCATATATGGTCGGTCTTTAGGTGACAAATGATTACCGCCTATATGGCTGGTTTATGGACAAATAATAACACCATCTTTATGGCTGGTTTAACTTAATTGGATAACACTAACAATTTCTATATTATGATAAAGTGAGATTTATACATTTGAAATATTAAATGTGGATCCTCTAACCACATCATTTTATTTTTAATTTAGGGAAGTGATTAAACACAATATTCACATGCTTAATAATTGATTTTCTTATATAATGGGTAATACTTTAGGCTTGTTTATTGAATCTTAATCTTAATGCTTCTTGTTGCCTGATCACCAATAAGATTGATTTGGTAAACTTAAAATAATTTAACGAATGGATTTTAGGTTTCATCCTTAGACTCAATAGCTCACGATCTCACCTTAGGGTAGATTTACTTAAGGTAGATTTCCTTACAAGATAGACATATACCTGTCGGGCGGGGGTAGTCATAATTGGAACTTAATCTTAATGAATTCAGGTAACTTGGTTAACATAGACATATAGTTAATTGGGTTACTTTGGGTGTTTGCTTCTGACCATCGATAGAGGCTTTTGCATATCTTCATGTTCCAGGTTAACAAACTGATTTATTACACATGTATATGTGATCGGTGAAATCACTCACGTAACGCAAGCGCACATATCGTTCAAGTAGTATAAAATGTATCGATCACACGAGGACTTAATACATTAGCTATCAATTTATGAAGTTAAATGTTTACAAGTACCTAATAGATTGGTTTGTTGATTGAATGGTGATTTTTACTAAAACAAGTAAATAAAACAGTGCGAAAGTAAATTAAAGGAACATTCAATATTATAATACTATATAGGGTTGTAAATCCTTCCAATATCTTTTAAAGCAGAAGTGGTTATCTCATATTTGTGCAATATATCGGTTTATTAACCTAGAACACGAAAATATACAAAAGCCTATGTCGATGGTCAGATGCAAACACCCAAATAACTCAATTAATCATATATCTATGTTAACCAAGTTACCTGAATTCATTAATAATAAGTTCCAATTGTGGCTACCCCCGCCCGACAGGTATATGTCTATCCTATAAGGAAATCTACCTAAGGGTCACCATGCCCCGAGGTGAGATCGTGAGCTATTGAGTCTAAGGTTGAAACATAAAATTCATTCGTCGAGTTAATTTTAAGTTTACCAGATCAATCTTATTAATGGCCAGTTAACCAAAAGCATTAAGCTTAAAACTCAATAAATAAACTTTTATATAACCCAAGACATAAAATAACCAACTTTATAACCGGTGATATTGGAATTCATCACACCCCTAGATAATATGTTTAGTTACAAAACATACCTAAAATTAAAAAATACATAGTTAAACAAAATAACATAATGGAAAATTAAAAAGTAAAGAAAATTATAACAATAAAAGAAAATGCTGGAGTTAGGAGTTTCACTTTTAATACTTCAAATATAGATTACTCCCTTATCAATTAATCATTTCTTGAATTAATTATATTAAAACCGACCATATAGGTGGTTAATGTCATTTATCCAAAGTCGAACCGACCATATAGGCGGTAACAAAATTATATAAACCGACCATGTAAGCGGTAACAAGGTTAGCACCTAAACCGACCATATAGGCGGAAATTAAGTCCAATAATGTAAAACCGACCATATAGGCGGTAAATAATTAATTCAATTTACTTATGTAAATTAAGGGAGTAAATCTAAATTATTATATTAAAAGTTTCCCCCCAGACTCCAGTAAAAAGAGATTACCTACTCATGATGTAATTAAAAACACACAAAAATTTATTAAATAAATAAAGAGAAAATACAAGAAAACTTTAAATAACATGCAAGACACTTTCTTTTAGATTTTCATGGAGAAATCCCCCAAAGAATGCATGAAAAAATTACAAAGTTTAGCTTGGTATTTATAGGCAAATCTAAAGGCTTCCACCAATTTCTCTAGTTTATATCAGTATTACCCAATTAAGTCAAACCAGCCATAAAGGCGGTGTTATTATTTGTCCATAAACCAGCTATATAGGCGGTAATCATTTGTCACCTAATGACCGACCATATAGGCGGTGCCACATTATGTCAAATAAATAAAACCAGCCATTAAGGCGGTATCAACTTCAATCTATATTATTAAATTATAATTTCCATATTATAAATTAAGTGAAATTTCTACATTTGAAATATTAAATGTGGATCTCCTAACCCCAATATTTTATTTTTA
Organism: Zanthoxylum bungeanum; assembly: GCA_019454045.1. Taxonomy (NCBI): domain Eukaryota; kingdom Viridiplantae; phylum Streptophyta; class Magnoliopsida; order Sapindales; family Rutaceae; genus Zanthoxylum; species Zanthoxylum bungeanum. The sequence goes on along the minus strand of SKCR01033520.1, from coordinate 8,744 downwards.
TACTATGGAAGTGACGATATACAATATTCATGAGTTTAATAATTGATTTAATTATATTATGTTTAATACTTTAGTTTGTTTATTGAATCTTAAGCTTAATGCTTCTTGTTGTCTGATCACCAATAAGATTGATGGGGTAAACTTAAAATGAACTTAGAAAATAGATTTTAGGTTTCAGCATTAAATTCAATAGCTCACGATCTCACCTTGGGGCATGGTGACCCTTAGGTAGATTTCCTTACATTATAGACATATACCTGTCGGGTGGGGGTAGCCACAATTGGAACTTGAACTTAAAGAATTCAGGTAACTTGGTTAACATAGACATATGATTAACTGGGTTTTTTGGGTGTTTGCATCTGACCATCGGAAGAAGCTTTTGTATATCTTCGTGTTCCAGGTTAACAAACGGATTTATTACATATATATAAGAAAATAAATTCATCATTAATATTATATTGTGTGGAATCACAACCGTAGATATTTGTGTCTTTTGTTTATTTTCCTTAGTATTTAATTTTGTGTTTTTATTTATTTATTTAGAAAATCCACATTCAACCAACCAACCAAGGTAACGCAAGCGCACGTATCGCTCAAGTAATATAAAAATATCAATCCCACGAGAACTTAATTTCTATTGTTGTTATTAATTATTGATTCTATTTATTTACAGGTATCTAATTAAAGAGAGAAGAGAATGATTGCTTGATTGGTTGGTTGTATGTGGATTTTCTAAATAAATAAAAATACAAAATAAAAAGGAAATTAATAATAAATAAAATAAACATCTAGGGTTGTGATTCCACACAATATTATTCTAATGATGAATCAATTCTCCTATACATGTGTAATAAATTAGTTTGTTAACCCGGAACATGAAGATATGCAAAAGCCTTTGTCGATGGTCAGATGCAAATACCTAAAGTAACCCAATTAATTATATGTCTATGTTAACTAAGTTACCCAAATGCATTAATATTAAGTTCCAATTGTAGCTACCCCCGCTCAATAGGTATATGTATATCCTGTAAGGAAATCTACCTAAGGGACATCTACCCTAAGGGTAGATCGTGAGCTATTGAATCTAAGGCTGAAACCTAAAATCCATTTTCCAAGTTCATTTTAAGTTTACCACATCAATCTTATTGGTGATCAGGCAACAAGAAGCATTAAAATTAAGATTCAATAAACAAGCCTAAAGTATTACCCATTATATAAGAAAATCAATTATTAAGCATGTGAATATTGTGCTTAATCACTTCCCTAGAATAAAAATAAAATGCTGGTGTTAGGGGATCCACATTTAATATTTCAAATGTAGAAATCTCACTTTATTATAATATAGAAATTGTCAGTGTTATCCAATTAAGTCAAACCAGCCATAAAGGCAGTGTTATTAGTTTTCCATAAACCAGCCATATATGTGATAATCATCTGTCACCTAAAGACCGACAATATAGGCGGTGTCATATTATGTCAAATAAATAAAACCAGCCATGTATGCGGTACAATATTAATCCATATTATTATATTATAATTTCCATATTATAAATTAAGTGAGATTAATCTACCTTATCATATTAAAGGTTTCACCCTTTCCCCAGCGTAAATTAATTACTAAATATAAAAGAAAGTAAAAACACACAAACTATTATTACTACTAAAAATAAAAATACATAATTAAAATTCAGAAAATAAACACACATGATACAATCCTCAAGTTCCTTATTAGAAACCTCAAGGAAAGTATGAAATTTACAAATGAAATGGCTTGGTATTTATAGGCAAAATTTTACCTCCACCAATTTCTCCACTAAAAATGGCACCAAATCCTCCACCAAACATGCAAGCATGTTTGGTGGAAGTATGAAAATTTTCATTTTTTTATTTTATTTTATTTTATTTTATTTTTTGTTTTGAAAATGACTTTAATAATTACGCATAACACACTTTTAGATTTTTCATTAATTTTGGTCATGAAATCTTCAGAATGCGAAATTCCTATTAATGTCAAAGTTGTAGATCTTTGAGTCTTCTTTCATCTGGAACTTGAATCACCTCAATCCGATATCGGAATAAAACGTTATGGCCAAATTACAACAATTGCGCAAAGCTGAAATTTCCAAAATTGTACTTTGTTAGAACGCCATTTCAAGTTTCCAACCTCCAAAATCCAAATGTCAAGTCTAGTTTTTACCCTTATTTGTTCCATATTTCATCCTGAATCATTCCATTGAGTCTCGATTTTATTTTATCTGCAAAATAAATAAAAACACATCAAAACATTCATAAAACTCGGGAAATTATACAAAATCGGGGAAAAAACTTGATCGGTGTATAAATACACATGTAACGCAAGCGCACATATCGCTCAAGAAGTATAAAAATATCGATCCCACGAGGACTTAATTTCTACTATTGTTATTAATTATTGATTCTATTTATTTACAAGTATCTAATTAGGGTGAGAAGGGAATGATTGCTGATTGGTTGGTTGAATGTGGATTTGCTAAATAAATAAATAAATAAAAATACAAAATATAGGAAATTATTAAATAAAGAAAATAAACATCTAGGGTTGTGATTCCATATAATATTATACTAATAATGAATTGATTTTCTTATAAATAGGTAATACTTTTGGTTCATTTATTGAACCTTAATCTTAATGATTCTTGTTGCCTAATAACCAATAAGATTGATGTGGTAAACTTAAAATGAACTTGGAAAAGGGATTTTAGGTTTCAGCCTTAGATTCAATAGCTCACGATCTACCCTTAGGGTAGATGTCCCTTAGGTAGATTTCCTTACATGATAGACATATACCTGTCGGGTGGGGGTAGCCACAATTGGAACTTAATCTTAATGAATTCAGGTAACTTGGTTAACATAGACATAAAGTTAATTGGGTTACTTTGGGTGTTTGCATCTGACCATCGACAGAGGATTTTGCATATCTTCGTGTTTCAGGTTAACAAACTAATTTATTACACATGTATAGGAGAATCAATTCATCATTAGAATAATATTGTGTGGAATCACAATCCTAGATGTTTATTTTCTTTATTATTAATTTCATTTGTTTTGTATTTTTATTTATTCATATATTTAGCAAATCCACATTCAACCAACCAATCAACAAGCATTCCCTTCTCATCCTAATTAGATACATGTAAATAAATAGAATCAATAATTAATAACAACAGTAGAAATTAAGTCCTCGTGGGATCAATATTTTTATACTATTTGAGCGATACGCGTGCTTGGGTTACGTGTGTGTCTACCACCGATCAAGTTTTTGGTGCCGTTTTCGGGGACTTATTTTTCTTGCGTTATTAATTTTGAAGCTATTTATTTTACTTGTATCTAATTTTCTTTATTTTTATCTATAATTGTTATTTCTTTCTTTTATTTTTCATGTGGTTGAAACGGATCCTTATTGGACGATAAAAGAATTACGAGCTTTACGAGGTGAATCTCAAATCAGGGAGCAACAGTCTAGTTTTCTGAGGCCTGTTGTCCAGCCCAACAACTATCAATGGATGTCAGAGCCATTCAACATAATATTTTCTCAACCATTTCAGAACACAATGATCAAATGTGAAATATGTATTGGTAACCACCCTAACAATCATTGCGAGTACAACTATAATTCAGGGAGGTAGAACAATCAAAGACCTTCATATAATGAACCAGCATATTTCACTGAACCACATTTTCCATCTTATCCACAATCAACTTACAATCTTCAAGGACCACAACCATTAGTGGGAAGACAGTTGATGAAAAGGCTCAAGAAATGGGAAGCTGATGAGCGAAAAATATATCACTATTTACTGCCCCTTTGACCTAATATTTAGTATAGTTTCCCAAGTTTTATGAAAGTTTTGATGTGTTTTAGTTTATTTTGTAGATAAAATAAAATCGTGACTCAATGGAATCATTCAAGACAAAATATGGAACAAATAAGGGCAAAAAATGGACTTGACATTTGGATTTTGGAGGTTGGAAACTTGAAATGACGTTCTAATGAAGTACAATTTTGGAAATTTCAACTTTACGTAATTGTTGTATTTTGGCCATAACCTTTTACTCCGATATCAGATTGAGGTTATTCAAGTTCCAGATTAAAGAAGACTCAAAGATCTACAACTTCGAAGTTCATAAGATGTTCAAATTCTGAAGTTTTCATGACCGAAATTGATAAAAATTATGAAATTGTGTTATGAATAATTACTAAAGTCATTATCAAAAATAAAAAAAAATGGAAAATGACAATTTACAATTGTCAAACTTCCACCAAACATGCTTGCATGTTTGGTGGAGGATTTGGTGCCATGTTTTGTGCCTTGTTTTGTGCCATGTTTGGTGGAGAAATTGGTGAAGAAATTGGTGAAGAAATTTGTGGAGAAATTGGTGGAGGCAAAATTTTGCCTATAAATATCAAGCCATTTCATTTGTAAATTTCATACTTTCCTTGGTTTTTTGAATAAGAATTAAGGATTGTATCTTGTGTTTTTTATTTAGTAGTTTTGTAATGTATTTTTATTTTTAGTAGTAATAATAGTTTGAGTGTTTTTATTTTCTTTTATGTTTAGTAATTAATTTCCGTTGGGGGAAGGGTGAAACCTTTAATATGATAAATGATTACCGCCTTAATGGCTGGTTTTATTTATTTGACATAATGTGACACTGCCTATATGGTCGGTCTTATATAACTCCAAGTCCATCCTGTAAGAACTAAGGTTTCAACTCTACTGCCAGATGAATCCAACTTTACGACCAATATTGTGTATCCAGAAGTTTTATTATAACTTCAAATACAAAGGTAATTTGTTAGATCGCATGTATTGGAGATTTGTTATATGATAAGTATTATTTTTTTGTCATCAATGATTAAAAGTATTATTTTTTTGTTCTAATTTACCTGATTCTGTTATGTTGAATTTTCATATGGGTTTGATTTTTGCAGATTTTGGTTGGTTGACTTGCCATGAATTATTTTGCATCCTTTATTTATGGGTTTGATTTTTGAGGGGGTTTGGTTGGATTATAGAGCCTAACATGTCTGATTTAGCCAAAGAATCTTGGAGAAAATACCGTATACAACTCCAAGTCCATCCTGTAAGAACCAAGGTTTGTTTTTTTCTCCATTATCGTCAATACCCATCTTTTATCATTCTCATTATCAATCATCATCAGTACCCATCATTTTTTTTATATCAGGTAATTACAGCTGGGGTATTATCTGGGTGTGTTGATGCAATTTCCCAGAAAATTTCTGGAATCATGAAGCTTCAACTGAAAAGATTGCATCTTCTTTCGGTAATTAGTTTCTTTATTCATTTACAAAATGTTTGTAATTTGAAGCTAATGATTCAAGTCGAACCCATTTTTTTTAAAGAAAATGTTATATGATAAGTATTTTTTTTTTTTTTGTTATCAATGATTAAAAGTATTATTTTTTTTGTTCTAATTTACCTGATTCTGTTATGTTGGATTTATTTATTGGTTTGATTTTTGCAGATTTTGGTTGGTTGACTTGCCATGAATTTTTTTGTGGAATTTTGTCTGGGATTGAATAAGTGTTCTACTGCCAGATGGATCCAACTCTATGACCAATATTGTGTATCCATAAGTTTTATTATAACTTCAAATACAAAGGTAATTTGTTAGATCGCATGTATTGGAGATTTGTTATATGCTAAGTGTTCTTAAGTAAAGTTGATTATTCACGGCTAATTGAGGGCTATGATAAAATAGTATGTTTGTCTGTATGTCATGTTTATAATCCTTATATACATTGACTTAGAGGCACATTTGTAAAGAAATCCTTCTATGTTTATATGCAAGGTTTGTTCTTTTCTCCATCATCGTCAATACCCTTCTTTTATCATTCTCATTATCAATCATCATCAGTACCCATCGTTTTTTTTATATCAGGCAATTACAGCTGGAGTATTATCTGGGTGTGTTGATGCAATTTCCTATAAAATTTATGGAATCAATAAGCTTCAACTGAAAAGATTGCATCTTCTTTCGGTAATTAGTTTCTTTATTCATTTACAAAATGTTTGTATTTGAAGCAAATGATTCAAGTTGAACCCATTTTTTTTTTAAAAAAAAAAAAATTGTTATATGATAAGTATTATTTTTTTTTTGTTATCAATGATTAAAAGTATTATTTTTTTGTTCTAATTTACCTGATTCTGTTATGTTGGATTTATTTATGGGTTTGATTTTTGCAGATTTTGGTTGGTTGACTTGCCATGAATTTTTTTGTGGAATTTTATCTGGGATTGAATAAGTGTTCTACTACCAGATGGATCCAACTCTACGACCAATATTGTGTATCCATAAGTTTTATTATAACTTCAAATACAAAGGGAATTTGTTACATCCCATGTATTGGAGATTTGTTATATGATAAATGTTCTTCAGTAAAGTTGATTATTCGCGGCTAATTGAGGGCTATGATAAAATAGTATGTTTGTCTGTATGTCCTGTTGTTCTTCTGAATTTTATTTGGTAGATCACATGTATCTGAGATTTGTTATATGGTTTGAGAGCTGCGCTGGCAACTTGTACCAACTTTTTACTTTGTATTGATAGTTATTGTTTGATATTTTGGACTATTGTATATTTAAAAGTTTATGGTGAAGAGAGGGAATTGTAAATTGGCTTGGGAGTATGTTGAACTTTGTACTGAGGATATATGTAATATGTGCTATTATTATAGCTTAGAAATCGATCCAGGCTGAAAATTTCTGATTTTTGCACTTTATTATAGAAAATGATATCAATCACTGTCTTAAACTTTGATAGCTATGTGTTTGATATTTTAATTTATCATTAAAGTTGATACCGCCTTAATGGCTGGTTTTATTTATTTGACATAATGTGACACCGCCTATCTGGTCGGTCTTTAGGTGACAGATGATTACTGCCTACATGGCTGATTTATGGACAAATAATAACACCCCATTTATGGCTGGTTTGACTTAATTAGGTAACACTGATAATTTTTATATTATAATAAAGTGAGATTTCTACATTTGAAATATTTAAGGTGGATCCTCTAACCACAACATTTTATTTTTAATCTAGGGAAGTGATGAAGCACAATATTCACGAGTTTAATAATTGATTTTCTTTATATATGTGTGATGCTTTAGCTTGTTTATTGAATTTTAACCTTAATGCTTCTTGTTGCCTGATCACCAATAAGATTGATGTGGTAAATTTAAAAAGAACTTAGAAAAGAGATTTTAGGTTTCAGCCTTAGATTCAATAGCTCACGATCTCACCTTAGAGATTTTCTTCCAGGATAGGAATATACCTGTCGGGTGTGGGTAGCCATAATTAGAACTTGAACTTGATGGATTCAGAGTTTCTTAATTACATAGGAATATAATTAATTGGGTTATTTTGGGTGTTTGCATCTGTCCATCGGAAGAGGCTTTTGCATATCTTCGTGTTCCAGGTTAACAACTGATTTATTACACATATATAGGAGAATCAATTCATCATTAGAGTAATCTTGGGCGGATTCACAACCCTAAATGTCTTCTTTATTATTAATTTCCTTTGTTTTATTTTGTATTTTTATTTATTTAGTTAATCCACATTCAACCAACGAACAATCTCTTTTTACTTCAATTAGATACCTGTAAATATTTAGCATCAATAATTAATAACAACAGTAGAAATTAATTCCTCGTGGGATCGATATTTTTATACTACTTGAGCAATACGTGCGCTTGCGTTACATGTGTGTTTATCATCGATCAGAAGCTAAATAATGTAATGGTAACCACCCTAGCGATCATTGCGAGTATAACTACAATTCAGGGTGGCAGAACTATCAGAATCCTTCATGGTATGATGAACCAACATATTTCACTAAACCTTATTTTCTTTCTTATCCACCATCAACCTATGATCTTCATCAAGAACTGAAACCATCAAAGGAAGATCGGGTGATTAACATGCTCAAAGATTTTCTCAAGAAATGATAAGCTAAATTCAATGCATATTTTCAGAATCAAGCGGAATCAATACAGAGGATGACAGATCAAATAAAATAATTAACTGACAACCTGAATTACATATCTCAAGGGGCAATTTTAGATGAGACTGGTGAAGTCTTCGAGTACCAAAGATTTCACGATGACACCTTAACAGAGGAAGAGGCTGAGCAGTATCAAGAATCTAAGGTATCAGTTCTGGAGCCCGAACCAGCAGAGTTTCAATTTGATCTGGATAATTCTTTGGTCGCTGATTACATCTCTAAGAAGGAACAAGTAGCAGAGCTGTTTGTACCAACTACACCAAAAAGTGACGATGAAACTATGCATCATTGAAATGAAGATCTTGGAGTATGCATTGCACAGATGTTTGAAAAAGAGCTACCCAAGCCGTTCATACTAACCATAGAGGATAAAGACCTACAATCAGACATATCTTTACATCCCCAGGTTAACACATATAGAGCATGCATTTCACAGATGACAGATGAAGAGCTGAACAATGAAATTATGAAGTACATCTATGAAGAAAAGGTGGAGAAAGAAGCAGAATAAATGGAAGAGTAAGTGTCTGACCATATTAAAGATCTCATTAATTTAGGAGAAACATCATTATTTTGGGCAGTAGAAATCAAAGACACCGCCCAAAAGCTTGAAAAAATTGCACAACCATTCAAAGTCAAACACCATACTAGACCTCCTGATTTTCTTTCTTTC
>SKCR01033519.1:0-62853 GCA_019454045.1 Zanthoxylum bungeanum | reverse complement strand
TCAAGTCATGCTCAAAATAGACTCTGATACCATTGTTGGGTTTCTAAGGTCATCCCAAGATCAATCCAACCATGAAATAATGTGAATTCTAAAAGAAGTATAGCGGAAATATCCTCACTTTGATCGGTTTGTAGGATACATTAATAAAAAATTTTGCTCATTGAGTGATAGCTCCAAGCTTTGAGATTGATTCCAAGCTCTTGGAATGGTTTCCCTATCACCTTGTATGATTCCTTGATGTGTGCTAGCACTTGAAAAATTGAAATAATTTTTCACCTTCTTCTTTGAAAATCTCGGCCAAGCCAAGTTTTTGAGAGAAAAAAAGATTTGGGCGTGAATGGTAGAGAAGAGAGATAGATGAGTGAATATGTTGACTTGTTAATTTGATTTCCAAAATCAAAGAAAAAAGATATACCAAATATTTGGTAAAGGTCAATCACTTCTTACACAAATTGGTGTGTTGGACAAGTCACCAACAACCCACCAAATTCCATCACCAAAAAGTTAGGCAAAGTGACTTGGTGATGTGACTTGTGGGCCCCACTTGAATTCAAAATCGGAGTGGGCCCGCAAACACTTCCGGTCTTGGGTTCGTTAATTCCAAATTAACGAATTTTCTATTGCGACGTAATAAAATCAATTTTAATTAAATAATTATGCCTAGCAAAATTACTATTCACATCGCTTGTGAATTAATTCTAAATTATTTTATTCGCCCGAATTAAAATAAAATTTTAATTTCTTTATGAAATCTAATTTCATTTAATATATCGAATATATTATTTTATCGATTAATTCCAAATTAATCGTTCTTTCTCTTCTAATAGTATTTTATCCCCGATAAAATCTCTCTGTAATTAATCTTAGATTAATTATGTTCAAATCATACGTCATCAGTGAATCTTCGGGAAGCGACCCATGATATCCTTGGATATGTTGGCAGTAAATCCGGTCATCGGACTATCCGAACACGTGCGTACATCGTACCATGTTTTTACCGATTTACGAGACATGTTGGCTTCTAGCAAAGCTTCGTGCCTACCCAATTCTCCATAGATATTCTTAAAGGAATATATAATCTTTGTCAGGCGTAGTATACGTAGTATTGCATATTTCGATCCAGTATCAGATGTCACATGCAAGGCATGGGGCTGGAATAGTGTCTACCCCGATTGAAACATATATCGGATCACAAACAACTAGTCTCTATAATCGGATAATCATTACCTTGTCATATTATCCCGATAGTTGCAACATAATAGAGAACCGGTTATGTATCCATGCGTGATCATCATCTCCATATGACTGAAGTGATACTTACATCTTGACATCATACCCAATACACTACGATTCTCAATAAACCTAGAAGAGGCGTACACAGAACCTGTTAAAGTCCTAGACGACCAAAACCAAACGTATTTATTGTCGCATGTACTAGCGATTCAAGTCTCAGGTTAAGACCAAATACACCTACCCTGAAGCGGATTCCCATAGACACATAGTTATACTACCAATGGGATTCCGCAGGGTCTATCCAGATCGAAGTTGTTTCCGTACCATCGGTAAATACAACCTCCTATCACACTTGCATAAGTATCCAATACTTAAATATATGAGAACTATGATGTTACGCTTCCATAACACGCACAAGTACAATACTAGTCTATTCTGCATTATCGATGTCCAATCTCGGTAATACTACGACTAGGGATATTTAATGATTAAGCCTTTGTGGATTGATATTGTTGTTGGTTACTATAATTAGTCCCAAGGAAAGATTAAGCATATGAAATACAACAAAATGAATATATATAATAAACTTGAAGCATGGCGGAATCATACTTACAAGCTTTTGTGATGAAAAGATGAACAAAGGTTGAAGCTCCAAGATCCTTGAAGTTTCGGCCAAGAGGAGAAAAGAGTTGAAAGCTCCAAGCTTTATGTATTCCAAGCTCCAAGGTGGTTTCCCTATCACCTCCTTTGAATCCTTGCTTGTGCTAGCAAAATGGAGAATGAGAAAACAATTTTCTGCCTTGTGTGTGCAGCTCACGGCGTGAGCAAGAGAGAAAGAAGAGGAGAGTGTTTCACTTTTAATTTGTTCCCTTTGCATGCCAAAAACCGTGAGAGACAAAGGAAATGAAAAGTGATATGATATCTAATACCAAAAGAATTTTTTAATGCAAAAAATCCTTCAAAACCGTGCATGGCTTTCCCTCCAAAATGAAATCCATCATTTGCCATCATTACAACACTTTGAGATTAGAGACAATGTATCATCCCTCAAAGGTAACTAGATACATCCACCATCTATTCGTATTAAGTAATGAGATATCGCGATGTGATTTGCGGATATCACTCGATTCAAAATACGAATGTGTCCGCAAACACTTTCGGGCTCGGTTCGTTAATTCCGATTTAACGAATTTCCGTCGCGACGTGAATTAAATAATTACGCCTTGCGAAATTACTATTCAGTTCGCTAATGAATTAATTCTAAATTAATTCGTTTGCCCGAATTAAAATCTGATTTTAATTCCGCGTCGAAATCTAATTTCGTTTAATAATATATCGAATATATTATTTTATCGATTAATTCCAAATTAATCGATCTCTCTCTCTCTCTTAATAAGGCATTTTATCCAAGATAAAGTTTCTCCGTTATTAATCCAAGATTAATAAAGTTCGAATCAAACATCATAGGTGAATCTTCAGGAAGCGACCCAAGAGATCTCCGATATGTTGGCAGTAAATACGGTCGTTGGATAATCCAAACACGTACGTACCTTGTACTACGTTTTTTTACCGATTTACAAGACAAGGTTGGCTTCTAGCAAAGCGCCATGCCTACCCAATTCTCCAGAAATATTCTTACTGGAATATTAGATCTATATCAAGCGTAGTATACCGTAGTATTGCGTATACGATCCAGTATCGGACGATCACATGTTAGGCCTGGGGTTGGAAATGTGTCTGCCCCGTACGAAACATATATCGGACATCAAGCACTAGTCTCTTTAAATCGGGCAATACTGACCTAGTCATATTGTCCCGACGGTTGCAACCTTTTATAGAGCACTAGTTCTGTATCCTGCGTGATCATCAACTCCATATGTCTGAAGTGACACTTCCATCTTGACATCACACCCAGTGCACTACGATTCCTGATAAACTCATAAGAGGTGAACACAGAACCAGTTAAGGTCCCCCAACCACCAAAACCAAAGTTTACCTATTGTCGCAAGTACTAGCGATGCAAGTCTCAGGTTAAGACCATATACACCTACCCTGATGCGGCCTCCCATAGACACGCATGCATACTACCAATGGGATTCCGCGGGGTCTATCCAGAGCGAAGCTGTTTTCCGTACCATCGGTAAAACACAACCTCCTATCGCACTTGCATAAGTATCCTATACTTAAATATATGAGAACTATGCCGTTGTGCCCTCACAACATGCACAAGTGCAATACTAGTCTATTCCGCATTATCGATGTCCGATCTCGATAATACTCCGACTAGGGATATTTAATGATTTAAACCTTTTATATATTGATACTGTCTCATATCATCTCAATACGGAATTAATCATATGGACTTTCGCCATTTATATATCAAAGTAAATAAATTACAAAATGGCAAAAGGCAATTTCATTATCACATAGTTAATTTTGTACAATAATACAATATCATTTACAAAACAGTGACGCTATGGGTCATAATGTCTAACAATTGTCTCATATCTTATAATCTGGAACTAATCATAAGGACTCTTATCATTTTATATTTTCAAGTAATCTAATTACAAAATGATAAAATGCAATTTCCATTGTCACATAGTTAATTTGTATAAAAACCACAATGTCTTTTACAATAGTGACGCTATGGGTTATAATTGTCCAACAATGTATGTACCACATCTAGTATCAAAAATCCAATTTTTAAAACTAGTAGTGGACATGTTTATAACAAACATACCTGAAGTCGGAGCCTTTCCCGTCTTCACATCCTTCATGTCTTCCTTGTCCATACGGTAGTCACGCTTCCTATGACCCCGTCTGCCACAGTTTAGGCTGACATTTTGGGATATGTCCTTTGTCTTCCCAGAAGACTGTGATGATTTTGTCTTTGCCCTTTTTCTTTACACCCCCAGAAGCCTTCGGCCAAGCCTTGGCCTTCTTGGATGTCAAAGTAATATGCGTCTTGCGCTTCTTACCCTTTTGGAAGCTCTGACTCTGCCTCCTTGAGCATAGCCATTAAATTTCCAAGAGTTTTCTCTTGATTCATGATGAACCCGCCCCAATATTCGGGCAGAGACTATAAGATCAAACCTATGGAAGTCTCGGCCTCGTAGGTAATGCCCAGCTAACCTAGCTGTTTGATGTCAGCAATCATCTACGATACCTAGTGCTCTACAAATGTACCCTTTCACATACGCGAGCGAAAGAGCTTCTTTTTTAATTTGTACTTCTAAGATCTAAGGTTAGATCTGTGAAGATCCTTTAATTTCAATATCATGGTATAAGGATCTAATCCTTAGTTCTGACAACGAAATTAAGGAGTCATTGCGGCAAGCATAACAGATTGAGCACTAAAGTTATCATCACGATGAGTTTTCCAAAGCTCATGTTCTACTATTTGCTCAACTCCGGGCTCAGGCCCGAGAGGTTTCAATATGACATAGAGTAACTTCTAAGCTCCCAGGACTATCCTGAGGTTCATTTCCCATTCTAGAAAATTTACGCCGTTAAAGACATTTTCACCCGGGATTATGTCTTTTAACGCTAGTATTTCTAGTCATCTTGATTGTTATAGTCTAACTATCGAATCAACGATTTCGAGTACACTCAAAATGTAATGGTTATTATAGTCCAACTATATGACCAACTAAAAGTGGAGTAGTGTTTTATAAGTCTAACTGTTCAAAGAAAGTATTATTAAATATTAGTCCAACTAATATATTTAAAACAACGATAAATAAAATAAAAGAGCGTGTATTGGAAATTATTTTAACGAAATTGCAAATTTAATATTTGCCTCCCATTATTTTTCGGCGAGCCTCTAACCCTCTGTGGAGTGCTCAAGAAACCTAGTTTCCAAGTGGGCTATGATCCCATTAAATAAAACACAACCTTGACTTTGGCCAACATGTTATATGAAACTTAACTAGGTAGATCTCTAAGATCAATTAGATCACATCCAATTCCTAGATCCAGTAGATGGACCTCCAAGTGTTGGATAATTATCCATAGCATCACTATTTGTACATAACATGGTGTTGTTGTACAAATTAACTATGTGACAAAGGAAATTTCTCTTTTATCATTTGTAATTGGATTACCTGGATATATAAATGATAAAAGTCCTTATGGTTAGTTCCAATCCATAAAGGTTTAATCATTAAATATCCCTAGTCGTAGTATTATCGAGACTGGACATCGATAATGCAGAATATACTAGTATTATACTTGTTCATGTTATGGAAGCGTAACAACATAGTTCTCATATATTTGGGTATTGGATACTCATGCAAGTGTAATAGGAGGTTCTGTTTACCGATGGTACGGGAAGAGCTTCGCTCTGGATAGACCCCTCGAAATCCCATTGGTAGTATGACTATGTGTCTACGGGAATCTGAATCAGGGTAGGTGTATTTGGTCTTAACCTGAGACTTGCATCGCTGATACTTGCGACAATCAGTATACTTAGGTTTTGGTCTTACGGGGCTTTAACAGGTTATGTGTACGCCTCTTCTGGGTATACTGAGAATCGTAGTGTATTAGGTGTGATGTAAAGATGGAAGTATCACTTCAGTCATATGGAGATGATGATCACGTAGGGACACAAAACTGGTACTTTAAGTTCTATAGCCATCGGGGAAGTATGACTAGGTCATGACTTTCCGATCATAAAGAGACTAGTTGTTTATGATCAGATATATGCTTCGTACGGGGCAGACACAACTCCAGCCCCAGGCCTAGCATGTGACATCTGATACTGGATCGTAATGCGCAATACTACGTATACTACGCCTGACAATGATCATATATTTCGTAGAATAATATTTCTGGAGAATTGGGTAGGCACTGTGTTTTTCTAGAAGCCAACCATGTCTTGTAAATCGGTAAAGACGTGGTACTTGGTACGTACGTCTTCAGATAGTCCGATGACCATATTTACAGCCAACATATCCAGGGATCTCTTGGGTCGCATCCCAAAGATTCACCGATGATATTTGACTCGAACAATATTAATGTAGGATTAATTAAGAGAGAAAATTAATATGGGATTAATTTAGAGAGAGAAAATTAATCTTGGATTAATTACGGCAAGAATTAATCTGGGATTAATTATCAGAGAAAGAATTAATTTGGGATTAATTGCGTCAAGAATTTATCTGGGATTAAATTCGTCGAGAGGAGAGAACGCATAATTTAATAGTTAAATTAGATTTTACTATTAAATTTATTTAGTTGGGCTAAATTAATATATTAGATATATTAATTGAAGTCAGATTTCAACGGGAAATTAAATTGGATTTTAATTTAGCGAACGAATTAATTTGGAATTAATTCGCGAGCGATTTTCGTAATAGTTTTACTGGGTATTATTATTTAATTAATTTGGATTTAATTGTGTCGCGACGAAAATTCGTTTAATCGGAATAAACGAATCCGAGCCCAAAGTGTGTAGTCTCACCCAACTTGAATTTTGAATTTAAGTGTGGGACCCACCAACTAACATCACTAGTCAATCTAGTTGATGGAAGTGGTTGTGAGTAGAAACTTATACATCACACTTTGATTTTACCTTTTTTGAAAAATGTAAAAGAAACATATTTAATGAATTGTAAAATCATTAAATTTGTGTTCTCTCTCTTCATTTGGCCGATTGGCCACTGTCATCATTAATTTTATTTCATTTGGCTGAAGGCCTTTAAAAGGAAATGAATTGATTTTTACTTTTGGCGTGTGCACAAAAAGAAGACAATGTTATCTATCTCTCAATTGGCCGAAGAAGTAAAGCAAATGGCCTTTAAAAACCTTTTTCAATTGGCCGAAAAGAAAGGCATTTTGGCCTTCTGTTTTGTTCTTTACAGTTTGGCCGAATGGCCTTTATTTTGTCCATTTGGTCGAATGGCCTTTCTTTTGAAGAAGGCCGAATGTCCACTGCACTTTGAGTGCACAAATTTTGTCTAGGCCGACTGGCCTCTTCACCTTTATGGGCGATTACTTCTCTCTCCATAGGTCAAATTTGATTCTCCTTGGGAGATCAAATTTGTTCCATTTGTTCTTGCTAGCACATATGGGAGTCAACTGATGGTGATAGGGATACTCACCCATGAGCTTGGAAGCTTCAACGTCCATGAAAGGTTTGAACTCAAGAAGATCAATGTAAGTCCTCCGCAACTTATTTTTGATTTTATTCACACACGAATCACGCTTAGAGATCTCGTGGCATGTCTATGACACTTACACCAAGTCCGAAACATATATCCAATATATGTAAATATATGCAATATATTTCCTAACCTATTTCCTCTGAATCAACTAAGCATTGGCTTTGGCTCAACAAACTTAATGATTCCAATTAAGCAGGACCCATTGACAGTGGGAAAGCTTCGTAATCGACGTCGATGAACTAGAGTGACCTTGACTTTGGCAAACAAGTCACAACCTCCCAAGACATGCGATATGGAACAAAACTTTCGTGGTTCAAACACATCCGCGATGGACAATGGTCTTGACTTTGGCCAACAAACCAATGCCAATCTTGGATCTTGAGAGAAAACCACTCAATGGAAAAAAAAATGCTTAATATTTGATGATGGTTTTTGCGTAAATTGGCAACCAATTTATTATTTTTTAATAGGTCTCATCATACACCCTTAAACATGCATTCTAAAAGCACAATAAGGTGTGAATTAAATTAATAATGATATGCGGATGGATATATAACAATTTATTCGTAGAACAAATCTCTCCATTTCCTTTCTCCCGCTAGCACTATTCATACTTCTACCCTATTACATAACACAAAAAGAAACCTCATTTACATTGAGGAGAATTGGTGAGAAGAGAAATATAATGAGAAAATAGTTATAGGATGGACACGCAGGTCCAATTTAATAAATTCTAAATTTATTACAACAATTTCCAAAATTGCCCTCACCCTTCTAATATCCATCCGATATATATTATTCATACAATACATCCAAGTATTCACACAAATCATGTTATTCAATCAATCTAATCCAATTAATTAATCTTTGAATTAATGACCATCCAATGTTCAAACAACAATTTGATTTGCGCGAGTTCAACTCGTTAAAGAATAAGTACTAAAAGTGAGTATTATTGAATTATATCGAACTATAATTTTAAATCCAATTTAATTTGTATTCAATACTAATTCAAATTTAATTCTAAATTAAATAATTACACTTATTTAGTACCTTGTAGACTTAGATTCTAAATCTAATCTTAATGGGTCTCAAAGGCCCAATTAGTATCCAATACAATTTTAATTAAAGTCCAATGGGCTTTTAATTAATTCTTAAGGCATGGTATTTGGCCATTATGGATCCAAATCCAAGACGCCAAGGCCCAATTTAGGAATCACCATTTGCCATAAAATCAATTTTGGCCCATTAGGCCCAATTAAATATTAAAAGGCCCAAAAGTTATATTTGGACTTTATAGAATGGTTTTAGGCCCAATATGGATCCAATCCAATTGTCCTAAACCAAGCTTGGCCCAACCAAGCCCATTAAGCCCAAATATAACAAAATTAGCCTAATCCAATTTTAAAGACTAACTTTAATTAATATAACATTTCAAATATTACATTAATTATAATTAAAGTGTAATTATTATAATTAATTAATTAAACTAATATTTCCAAAACATCAATTAAACTAATTAATCATGCTTTAATTAACCAACTCATGTCCAACACAAATTGAAGCAAAATCAATCTATTACACATGCTAAAGCTCACGGCATTTTGGGGAAATGATAAACAATTTTGATTTCAATCAAATTAAATCAACAATCAATATAAATTTCATACTTTAAACTTATCCAATAGCCTAAAATCAAAAAAACACCATGAGCATAATTAAGGGTTATATTCAGCCACTTGAAGGAATTGAGGAAAATTAGATCCAATTATTTATTTCTCAAATCCTATGATGCATAAATCTAATTCATCATCATCAAAACACAACCAAGCAACCAATTTGAAAAAATCATGCTTCAAACACAAAATCCCCAAATAAAGTCCATAAACCCTAAATCTAAATCAAGCTTAGATCTTACTCTGATACCATTGTTAGTGTTCCTAGAACATGACAAGGATCTCTAAGATGATATTGTGTGTGAATATTCAAAGAAGTAGCGGAAATACTTACAATGATCGGATGTTGAGATTTCAAAAATCTTTTCGTTTCGGAAGATCCAAGCTTTATGTTTGTGTTCCAAACTCAAAGGATTAGTTTCTCTATCACCTTGTATGACTCCTTGAAATTGCTAGCTTGAAGAAATTTTTAAACAAAATTTCAGTGGAGGAGGAAGAAGGTCACGACACAAATGGAGAGAAAAATAGCTTTTTGTGTTTTTGTTATATTGATTTCTAAAATCAATTACACAATATGTCAACTTTCAAAGTTGGTATAAGTCTTTCCAAAAAATTAAAACAAACTATGTTGGTTGTTGATTGAGTGTTGAATAAGTAATCCAAGCTTTCACTCAACCATTAACAACTTCCAGCACTAGTCAAACTTGTTGATGTAAGTCAAGTGGGTCCCACCACTTTTAAATTCCAAATTTAAGTGGAACAATCCAACACGCAATTTCGCTCTGGCCCGGGTTCGTTTAATTCTGAATTAAACGAATTTTCCTTTGCGACATAATTAAATATAATTTAATTAAATAATTATGCATTGCAAAATTATTATTAAAGTCTATTACATATTAATTCTAAACTAATTCGTTTGCCCGAATAAAAATCCAATTTTAATTCCGCTTTGAAATCTAATTTCATTTAATATATCCATTATATTATTTAATCGATTAATTCCAAATTAATCGCGTTCTCTCTTCTAATCGAATTTTATCCAAATAAATTCTTGTCGTAATTAATCATAGATTAATTTTCTCTCTCTCGTAATTAATCCTAGATTAATTATGTTCGAGTCAAACATCATCGGTGAATCTTTGTGAAGCGACCCATGAGATCCCTTGATATTTTGGCAGTAAATACGATTATCGGACTATCCGAATACGTGCGTACCTAGTACCACATTCTTACCGATTTACAAGACATGGTTGGCTTCTAGCAAAGCACCGTGCCTACCCAATTCTCCAGAAATATTCTTTTAAGGAATACATAATCTTTATCAAGCGTAGTATACTAAGTATTACGTATTACGATCCAGTATCGGATGCAAATGCTAGGCCTGGGGCATGAATTGTGTATGCCCCGTACGAAGCATATATCGGATCACTAGCAACTAGTCTTTGTAATCGGATAATCATGACCTTGTCATATTATCACGATACTTGCAACATATAAGAGTACCAGTTCTGTATCTTACGTGATCATCATCTCCATATGACTGAAGTGACACTTCCATCTTAACATCACACCCAATACACTACGATTCTCAGTATACCCAGAAGAGGCGTACATAGAACCTGTTAAAGCCCCGGACTACTGACCGGTGCGTAAACACACACGTATAATGCAAGCGCACGTATCGTTCAAGTAGTATAAAAAGTATCGATCCCACGAGGACTTAATACCTAATCTATTAATTTTATAGGGTCAAATGATTTCTAGTATCTAACAGGTTGTTTGATTGATTTGAAATGGTGATGATTCTAAATTTAAAAACAAGTAAATAAAATTGCACGAAAGTAGGTTAGAGAAAATTCAATATTAGGAAACTATCTAGGGTTGTGAATTTTTCTAATATCTTTTTAAAAGATGAAGTGGTTATTTCATGTTTGTGTAATAAATTGGTTTACTAACCTGAAACACTAAATTATGTGAAAGCCTCTGTTGATGGTCAGACACAAATACCCAGTTAACCCAATTGAACCATATGTCTATGTCAACCAAATTATCTGGATTCATTAAGTTTAAGTTCCAATTATGGCTACCCCCCCCCGCCCGACAGGTATATGTCTATCCTGTAAGGAAATCTATTAAAGGGTTATCTATCCTCAAGGAAGATCGTGGGCTATTAAGTCTAAGGTTGAACCTAAAATTCATTTGTCAATTTTATTTTAGATTCACCAGATATATCTTATTAGTGGCAAATTAACAAGATGCATTAAGCTTAAGACTTAATAAGTAAACCTTTAAATTACCCAAACTATAAAATAACCCCTTATAAACCGGTGATATTAGAATTCATCATAATCCCAAATAACTAACTTAGTTACGACACATAAGTAGGGCTTTAAAAGACATAAAGAAAAAATACTGAAAAGTAATTGCGGTAAAGTAAAAGCTGAAAAATAAATTACAATAAAATAAAATGCTAAGGTAAAATGATCAACTTTTACTACTACTAATTTAGATATCTCCCTTAATATAATATATTAACTTGTGATTATTTTACCAACCAGCCATATAGGCGGTAACCTGATTAAGTCAAATTAAGTCCAACCAGCCATAAAGGCGGAACCAAAATAAACCTACCATATAGGCAGTAAGAAAATTTATTACCAACCGTCCAATCTGCCGGTATCATTACTTAGTCAGGTTTAAACCAGTTTAAAATGAATTACCAACCGACCAATATAAGGGTATCATTTTTAAGTCAAATTTTAAATAGTGAATATATTATATTTAAGGAAGATGAATCTAAATAGCAATAGTAAAAGATTACCTTTCACCCTAGCAAGGGGAAGTTACCTCCTCATAGTGAATAGTAAAAACTGTAAAAAGTAAAGAAAGTAAATTACTATTATTACAGAACGTAATTAAAATTTAATTACAAAACTGAAATTAAAAGAAACTAGATAGAAAACTCCATATTTACATCAGGGAAATTAAAGAGGAAGGTACATCTGAAACTAAAATTTCGAGCTCTATTTATAGGCGCAGCTCGCGTCATGACACTCGTTATTGTCGACGTGGCAGCTTCTGGTTCGTCGGCTTCAGATTCTTATCTAATATGTTTATATGATGTTGAATTGGATTTGTGCATTGTTGAATTTGTGAAAAATTTATTGGATAAAAAATCCCCAAATTCTTATACATGGCCGAATACATGCCCTAGAGGACTCATGGTGATTTTTTGAAAATTAACAATTGGATGTGTTAAATAGCATGATAGAAATATTGAATGTTGATTTAATTGGATGGAAATCAAATTGAATGATTTTTGTTGCTATTGCCGTGAGTATATGCATGTTGTTGGAAGATTGATTTTACTTTAATTTGTCTTGGACATAAATTAAAATGTTAAGCATGATTAATTATATTAATTATTGTTTTGGAAATACTAGATTAATCAATTAATTGTGTTAATTACACTTCAATTGAATTAATGTATAATTTGGAATGATATATTAATTAAATTTTTTGTAATTGGGCTAATGGGCTTGGTTGGGCCAAATTTTAGTCTTGGATTATATATGGGCCTAAACCATTTCCATAAAGTCCAAAATATGACAATTGGGCCTATAAAAATTTAATTGGGCCTAATGGGCCAAAATTGATTTTATGGCATAAGGGTGATTCCTTATTAGGCCTTGGAATCTTGGGTTTGATCCATAATGGACAAACCCACACCTAAAGAATTAATTAAAAGCCCATTAGACTTTAATTAAATAGTATTGGATACTAATTGGGCCTTTGAGACCCATGAAGATTGGATTTGGAATCCAAGTCTAAAAGGCACTATTAAACGTGTAATTATTTAATTTGGAATTAAATATGATTTAGTATTGAATATAATTTAAATTGGATTTAAAATTATAGTTCGATATAATTCAAGAATACGTACTTTGAGTATTTATTCTTAAACGAGTTGGACTCGCGCAAATCAAATCGTTGTTTGAACATTTGATGGTCATTAATCAAAGATTAATTAATTGGATTAGATTGATTGATAACATGCTTTGTGTGAATACTTGGATGTATGTATGAATAATATATATCGGATGTATATTAGAAGGGTGAGAGCAATTTTGGAAATTGTTGTAAGAAATTTAGAATTTATTAAATTGGACCTGCGTGTCCAGCCTATTACCTCTTTTCTCACCAATTCCCCCCAATGTAAATTAGGTTTCTTTAGAAGTATTATGTAATTGGGTAGAAGTATGAATAGTGCTACTTGGTAAAAGTGCAAATGCCACCGATCTGTTAGCCCTCATTCGTAGTGACGTAAGTGGGCCCATATCTAGCTAGGCTAGAGGTGGATATAAATACTTCGTAACCTTTATGGATGTGGCATCGCGTTACAGTTATGTTTATCTTATGAAACACAAGTCAAGAACTTTTGAGTAATTCAAAGAGTTTCGTCACGAAGTAGAAAAACATACTAGTAAAAGTATTAAAACATTACGGTTGGACCATAGTGGAAAGTACTTAAGCAATAAGTTTCTTGATTATCTGAAAGAGTATAGTATTCTTTCACATTGGACTCCTCCCGGAACACCTCAATCGAGTTGTGTGTCCGTACGGAGAAACCGAACTTTGTTGGACATAGTAAGGTTAATGATGAGTCGCTCTGAGCTACCAATTTCCTTCTAGGGATACTCATTGAACAGTGCAATACTTATTTTGAATAAGGTTCCATGAAAATATGTTAGATAGACTTCATATTAGATATTAACAGGAAAGAAATTGGATTTCTCATTCCTGAAAATTTGGGAATGTTGGACATACGCTAAATGTTTGGATGGTACCAAACTAGAACCCAAATCGTATAAGTGCCTATTTATAGGTTGTCCTAGGGAAACCAAAGTGTAATACTTATACAACTCACAAGAGAATAATGTAATTGTTTCTCTCCATGCGGCTTTCTTAAGAGGAATTCCTATATACAGTGATAAGTGGGAGGAAAGTAAAACTCGATGAAAATCGGAGTAATACTGTTCCAGGCGCTAAGTCCTCATGGAACACCAAAAGTTCATCAAGGATGAAACTATACCAATAATATTCGAATACACAGGAACCGCGTAGGTCAGAGAGAGTCAGAAAACAACCAGGGAGGTATGGGTTTCTGATCTCACCTCATGTAGATATCAATCTTATTGAGGAAGATGAACCGGCTACATATGAGGAAGTGATACAAAGTATCGACTCATTTTATGGAAAAGTGCCATGAAGTCTGAAATAGATTCCATGTATACCAACCATGTTTGGACACTGGTTGATGTACCAGAAGGCATTGTGCCTATTGGTAGTAAATGAGTCTTCAAGGAAGGCATACATGGATGGCAACATACAAATGTACACAACTAGGCTTGTACAGAAAGGGTATCATCAACGACATAGTGTCGACTACGATGAAATTTTTTCACCTATTGCCATGATTAAATCCATTTGGATAATGCTTTGCTAATGCTGCATATTTCATTTATGAAATATGACATGTGGATGTCAACACCGCTTTCCTTAACGGAAACCATTTGGAGGATGTTTACAACATCCTGACGGTTTTGTTGTGCCAAAACATGAAAACAAGGTTTTCAAGTTAAATTGATCCATTTATGGATTGAAGCAAGCATAGCGTTCTTGGAACCAATATTTTGATAAGATTATAATGATATATGATTTCATTCAAAACTAATATGATTCTTGTGTATATAAGAAGGTTATTGGGAGCGCACTGACAATGAATGTCCTATAAGTTGATGATGTATTGCTTCTTAGCAGTAACATTCCAATAATATAATCGGTGAAAGCTTAGCTTTCATTAAAATTCTCCATGGAATACTTGGGAGAAGCAGGTTTTATTCTAGGAATAGAGATCTACTGGGATAGATTTAGAAAGCTGCTGACCACCCTCTCAGAGTTCATATATTTTTGAAATGTATGTGACCTGATGTCTCATATACTTTGAGCATATGTAGACGCTATAAAGCAAATCTAGGTGATGGTCACTGGATTTATGTAAAGAACATCCTTGAATATCTTGGATGAACTAAGGATGCTTTCTAGGAATATGGGGAAATGAGAACTTGAGGTGACTGGGTTCACCGCTGCAAGTTTCCAAACCGACAAAGACGAATTTAAGTCACAATAAGGGTACATATTTAGTTTGAATAATGCAACAGTGAGCTGGAAATCTTCCAAGCAAGATACTGTTGCCGAATAAATAATGAAAGTGGAACATTGCTGCAGTTGAGGCAGTAAAAGAAGCATTTTTGGATCTATATAATCCTAATTGGATTAGGTGTAGTTCTGTTAGCAGCTGAGCTAGGCTACAATACAGGTTAAGGAACTGCGGTCTCATCAACGATCCAAATATATACTTCGACTATTTAATCTGATTCGTCAGATCATACATCGTGGTGATGTGATGATCGAATAAAACGCATCAGATGATAACATTGCAAATCCGATGACGAAAGCCATTTCTCATCAAAAGTTTGAGCGACCTGTACATAGTTCAGATGTAGGACACTTGAGTGATTAGCTATAGGCCAAGTGGGAGATTGTTGGACAATTATGACCCATAGCATCACTATTTGTACATAACAAGGTGTTGTTGTACAAATTAACTATGTGACAGAGGAAATTGCTCTTTTATCATTGGTAATTCGATTACCGGGATATATAAATGATAAAAGTCCATATGATTAGTACTTGATTAATAAGATATGAGACATTTTTAATCCACGTAAGGTTTAATCATTAAATATCCATAGTCGTAGTATTATCGAGACTGGACATCGATAATGCGGAATAGGCTAGTATTACACTTGTGCGTGTTATGGAAGCGTAATGGCATAGTTCTTATATATTTTGGTATTGGATACTCATGCAAGTGTAATATTTGGGTACGGAAACAGCTTCGCTCTGGATAGACCCCTCAGAATCCCATTGGTAGTATGACTATGTGTCTATGGGAATCTGAATCAGGGTAGGTGTATTTGGTCTTAACCTGAGACTTACATCGCTAATACTTGCGACAATCAGTATACTTTGATTTTAGTCGTCCGAGGCTTTAACAGGTTCTGTGTACGCCTCTTATGGGTATACTGAGAATCGTAGTGTATTGGGTGTGATGTCAATATGGAAGTATCACTTCAGTCGTATGGAGATGATGATCACGAAGGATACAGAACTAGTACTCTTAAGTATTGCAGTCATCGGGATAATATGACTAGGTCATGATTATCCGATTATAGAGACTAGTTACCAGAGATCCGATATATGCTTCCAGCCCTAGGTCGAGCATGTGATATCGATAATGGATCGTAATACGCAATACTACGTATACTACGCCTAACAAAGATTATGTATATTCCATGTTGAATATATTTATGGAGAATTGGGAAGGGACGGTGCTTTTCTAGAAGCAAACCATGTCTTCTAAATCGGTAGGAATGTTGTACCGGGTACGCACGTGTTCGGATTGTCCGATGACCGTATTTACTGCCAACATATCTAGGGATCTCTTGGGTCGGTTCTCAAAGATTCACCGATGAGATTTGACTCGAACAGAAAATTAATCTAGGATTAATTATGAGAGAGAAAATTAATCTGGGATTAATCACGGCAATAATTAATCTGGTAATTAATTATCAAGAGAAAGAATTAATATGGGATTAATTGTGTCGAGAATTTATTTGGGATTAAATTCGTCGAGAAGAGAGAACGCGATTAATTTGGAATTAATCGGTAAACTAAATTTAATAGTGAAATTGGATTTTACTATTCAAGAATACGTACTTTGAGGAATTCAGAATTAAACGAACCCAGGCCCGAGCGAAGTTGCGTGTTGGATTTTCCGACATAAATTTGGAATTTAAGTGGGGCCAACCAACTTACATCAAATGTTTGACTAGTGATGGAATTTGGTAATTGGTTGTGTGAAAGGCTTGGATTGCTTTTAAAACACACAAACCAAATCTTACACACCAACCTAATCTATATTAAAGCAAGTCAACTTTGGAATATGACTTACTATTCATCTCTCCCATTTCTTCTCTCTTGGCCGAATATGGCTTCCATTGGAAGGGAACATTTTCTTTCAAAATTTGTTCTTGCTAGCACATAAAGGAGTGAATCAAGGTGAAAGGGAAACTCACCCAAGTGTTGGAAACACTCTACAAAGCTTGGAGCTTCAACATTTCAAAGAAAAAGTTTTGAAACTCATCCAATCAATATAAGTTAATTTCGCAACTCACATAAAAATTCACACACGAATCACTCTTAGACGATCTTGGCATGTTCTAGGAACCCTTACACTAATCCTTAGCTCTGACGACGAAATTAAGGAGTTATTATGGAAATCATAGTGGATTGAACACTAAAGTTATCATCACGATGAATCTTCCTAAGCTCATGCTCTACTATTTGCTCAAATCCGGGCTCAGGGCTCGAGAGGTTTCTCTTTCCAATAGAGTAACTTCTCTACCCCCAGGACTATCCTGAGATTCATTTCCCAATCTGGAAAATTTACGCCTTTAAAGACATTTTCACCCAGGATTATGTCCCTTAACGCTAATTTTTCCAGCCATCTCGATTGCAATAGTCCAATTATTCAATCAACGATTTCAGGTACACTCAAAATGTAATGGCTATTATAGTCCAACTATATAACCAAATACAAATAAAGTAGTGTGTTGTACAGTCTAACTGTTCAAAGAAAGCAATATTCAATATTAGTCCACCTAATTTATTTATAACATCGATAAATAAAATTAAAAAGAGCGTGTTTAGCAAGTATTAAACGAAATTACAAATTTAATACTAGCCTCCCACTATTTTTCGGCAAGCCTCTAACCCTCTGTGGAGTACTCTGGAAACCCAGTTTCCTATTGGGCTAGGATCTCGTTAAATAACACACAACCTTGACTTTGGCCAACAAGCTGTATGAAACTTAACTAGGTAGATCTCTAAGATCAATTAGATCCCATCCAATTCCTAGATCCGGTAGGTGGACATCCAAGTCCGAGATATATATCCAATATATATTTCCTAACCTTTTCCTCTGAATCAACTAAGCCTTGGATTTGGCTCAACAAGCTTAATGATTCCAGTTAAGCACGACCCATTAATAGTGGGAAAGCTTCGTAATCCACGTCGATGAACTAGAAGTGACATTGACTTTTGCCAACAAGTCACAACCGCCCAAGACATGCGATATGGAACAAAACTTTCGTGGTTCAAACACATATGTGATGGACATTGATCTTGACTTTGGCCAACAAACCAATGCAAATATTGGATCTTGAGAAAGAACCATTCAATAGAAGGAAAATGCTTAATATTTGAGTGAGGGTTTTTCGCGTTAATTGGCAACCAATTTATTATCTTTGATTAGGTCTCATCATACACCCTTAAACATGCATTCTAAAAGCATAATAAGGCATGAATAAAATTAATAATGATATGCGGATGAATATATAAAAATTTGTTCTTAGAACAAATCTCTCATTTTCCTCTCTCAAGCTAGCACTATTCATACTTCTACCCAATTACATAATACATTAAAGAAACCTCATTTACATTGAGGGAAATTGGTGAAAAGAGAAATACAAAGAGCAAATAGATGATAGGCTGGACACGCAGGTCCAATTTAATAAATTCTAAATTTAATACAACAACTTCAAAAATTGCCCCCACCCTTCTAATATCCATCCGATATACATTATTCATACAAATACATCCAAGTATTCACACAAAGCGTGATGTTCAATCAATCTAATCTAATTAATTAATCATTAATTAATGACCATCTAATGTTCAAACAACGATTTGATTTGCGCGAGTCCAACTCGATTAAGAATAAATACTCAAAGTATGTATTCATGAATTATATCGAACTACAATTTTAAATCCAATTTGAATTGTATTCAATACTAATTCATGATTAATTCCAAATTAAACAATTACATTTTTAATAGTGCATTTTAGACTTGATTCCAAATCCAATCTATATGGGTCTCAAAGGCCCAATTAGTATCCAATACTATTTAATTAAAGTCCAATGGGCTTTCAATTAATTCTTTAGGAATGGTCTTTGGCCATTATGGATCAAACCCAAGATGCCAAGGCCCAAATAGGAACCACTCTATGCCAAAAATCAATTTAGGCCCAATTAAATTTTTAAAGGCCCAATTGTCATATTTGGACTTTATGGAAATGGTTTTAGGCCCATTGGATCCAACCCAATTGTCCAAAACCATACTTGGCCGAACCAAGCCCATTAGCCCAAATATAACAAATTAAATTAATACATTATTCCAAATTACATATTAATCCAATTCAAGTGTAATTAACATAATTAATCAACTAATCTAATGTTTCCAAAACACTAATTAATCCAATTAATCATGCTCATTAATTCCAATACATGTCCAACACAAATTGAAACAAAATCAATTCTATAACATGCTCAAGTTCATGAAAATACATGAAATTAACATCCAATTTTGATTTCAATCCAATTAAATTAACAATTAACATTCAATTTCATGCGAATTAACATATCCAATTGTAAAATTCAAAAAAATCACCACGAACAATTCCCAGGGTGCATTCAGCCATGTAAGGAATTTGGGGATTTTTGATCTAATCAAATTTTCTCAATTCCAAAGATGCACAAATCCAATTCAACATCATATAAACACAACCAAATAACCAATTTAGGCATTTACAAGCTCCAAGCATAAAATCCCAAATTAAAGTTTATAAACCCTATAATCCAAATCAAGCTTAGATCTCGCTCTGATACCATTGTTTATGTCCTAGACATGCCACGAGATCTCTAAGGGTGATTTGTGTGGGAATTATCAAGTGAGTTGCGGAAAAAACATACATTGATTTGGATGAAAATTCGAAACTTTCATGGATGTAGATGGAAGCTCCAAGCTTTCTTTTTTGTTCCAAACTCAAGGGTGAGTTTCCCTATCACCTTTATTTGACTCCTTTAAGTGCTAGCTTGAACAAAATTTGATGAACAAAATTGTCTTCCAATGGAGAGAGGCTCACGGTTTTAGCAACAAAAGAGAGAGTGAATAGTTAACTTTATTTTCCAAAAACATGATTTAAAGTTAGCTTGTGTGTTGGTGTAAATGCAACATTTATTAAGCTCAACAACTTCCATCAAATGCTTGACATGTGATGTAAGTCAATGGGTCCCACCCAATTTAAATTCAAAATTTAAGTTGGCTTCCAACACACAACATAGCTTTGGGCCCGGGTTCGTTTAATCCAATTAAACAAATTTTCCGTCGCAACGTAATTAAATCCAATTTAATCAAATAATAATGCCTCGCAAAATTATTACGGAATTCGCTTACGAATTAATTCCAAATTAATTGGTTCGCTTGAATTAAAATGCAATTTTAATTCCGTGTTCAAATCTGATTTTAATTAATATATCCAATATATTATTTTAGCCCAAATAAATAAATTAAATAGAAAAATCCAATTTAACTATTAAATTTATTTTACTGAATAATTCCAAATTAATCGAATTCTCTCTTCTTCACGAATTAATCCCAGATTAATTGATGACGTAATTAATCCCAGATTAATTCTTGCTGTAATTAATGCCAGATTAATTTTCTCTCATATAATTAATCCCAAATTATTTTTATTCGAGTCAAATGTCATCGGTGAATCTTTGGGAAGCGACTCAAGAGATTCCTGGATATATTGGCAGTAAATACGGTCATCGGACTATCCGAACACGTGTGTACCTGGTACCACGTTCTTACCGATTTACAAGACATGATTGGCTTCTAGCAAAGCACCATGCCTACCCAATTCTCCATAAATATATTCAACATGGAATATATATAATCTGTATCAGGCGTAGTATACTATGTATTGCGTAATACGATACAGTATTTGATGTCACATGCTAGGCCTAGGGCTGGAATTGTGTCTGACCCGTACGAAACATATATTGGATCACTAGCAACTAGTCTCTGTAATCAGATAATCATTACCTAGTAATATTATCCCGATAGCTATAGCATTTAAGAGTAATAGTTCTGTATCCCTGTGTGATCATCATCTCCATATGACTGAAGTGATACTTCCATCTTGACATCACACCCAATACACTACGATTCCCAATATACCCAGAAGAGGCGTACACAGAACCTGTTAAAGCTCCGGACGACCAAAACCAAAGTATACTGATTGTCGCAAGTATTAGCGATGCAAGTCTCTGTTGGACAATTATGACCCATAGCATCACTATTTTGTAAAGGACGTGGTGTTCTTGTACAAAATTAACCATGAGACAAAGGAAATTGTTCTTTTATCATTAGTAATTGGATTACCTGGATATATAAATGATAAAAGTCCATATGATTAGTACCGGATTAATAAGATATGAGAAATTATTAATCCACGAAAGTTTTAATCACTAAATATCCCTAGTCGTAGTATTATCGAGACTGGACATCGATAATGCGGAATAGGCTAGTATTACACTTGTGCGCATTATGGAAGCTTAACAGCATAGTTCTCAAATATTTAAGTATATGATACTTATGCATGTGTAATAGGAGGTTCTATTTACCGATGGTACGAGTATAGCTCTGCTCTGGATAGACCCATCGGAATCATATTGGTAGTATGACTATGTGTCTATGGGAATCCGAATCAGGGTAGGTGTATTTGGTCTTAACCTGAGACTTGCATCGCTAATACTTGCGACAATCAGTATACTTTGGTTTTGGTCATCCGGGGCTTAACAGGTTCTGTGTACGCCTCTTTTGGGTATACTGAGAATCATAGTGTTTTGGGTGTGATGTCAAGATGGAAGTATCACTTTAGTCATATGGAGATGATGATCACGCAGGGATACAGAACTGGTACTCTTAAGTACTGCAGTCATCGGGATATAATGACTAGGTCATGATTATCCGATTATAGAGACTAATTGTCTGTGATCCGATATATGCTTCGTACGGGGCAGCCACAGTTCCAGCCCCAGGCCTAGGATGTGACATCTGATATTGGATCATAATACGTAATACATTGTATACTACACCTGATAAAGATTATATATTCATTTAAAGAATATTTCTGGAGAATTGGGTAGGCACGGTGCTATGATAGAAGCCAAACATGTCTTGTAAACCGGTAAGAACGTGGTACCGGGTACGCACGTGTTCGGATAGTCCGACAACCGGATTTACTGCCAACATATCATGGGATTTCTTGGGTCGCTTCCCAAAGATTCACCGATGAGATTTGACTCGAACAGAAAAGTAATCTAGGATTAATTATGAGAGAGAAAATTAATCTGGGATTAATTACCAAAGAGAAAATTAATCTGGGATTAATTGCGTCAAGAATTAATCTGGGATTAATTCGACTAGAAGAGAGAACGCGATTAATTTGGAATTAATCGGTAAAATAAATTTAATTGTTAAATTAGATTTTTCTATTTAATTTATTTAATTGAGCTAAAATAATACAGATTCGGATTCTGATTCTGATTCCGATAGACACATAGTCATACTACCAATGGAATTCCGAGGGGTCTATCCAGAGCGAAGCTGTTCCTGTACCATCGGTAAACACAACCTCCTATCACACTTGCATAAATATCCAATACTTAAATATATGAGAACTATATCGTTATGCTGCCACAACACGCACAAGTGCAATACTAGTCTATTCTGCATTATCGATGTACAGTCTCGATAATACTACGACTAGGGATATTTAATGATTAAACCTTTGTGGATTGATATTGTCTCATATCTTATTAATCCGAAACTAATCATAAGGACTTTTATCATTTATATATATTCAAGTAATCTAATTACAAAATGATAAAATAGTAATTTCCATTGCCACATAGTTAATTTGTACAAAAACCATAATGTCTTTTACAAATAGTGACGCTATAGGTCATAATTGTCCAAAAGTATCGTCATCAACATAGTGTCCATTATGACGAAATATTTGACCCGTTGCCATGTTTAAATCCATTCGGATAATGCTTTCTATTGCTGCATATTTCATAATGAAATATGGCAAATAGTCGTCAAAACCGTTTTCCTTAACGGAAACCTTTTTGAGGATTTTTATACAACATATTGATGGTTTTGTTGTGCCGAAACATGCAAACAAGGTTTGCAAGTTAAATCGATCCATTTATGGATTGAAGCCATCTTAATTGCAATAGTCAAACTATTCAATTAACGATATATGGGTACAGTCCAACTATTACTAGAAAAATAATAGGATATTAGTCCAACTAATAAATATATATAATTGACGAAATAATTTAAAAGTGCGTATTTGGCAAGTATTTGAACGAAATTGCAAATTCAATACTAGCCTCCCACTATTTTTCGGCGAGCCTCTAACACTCTGTTAAGTACTCGGGAAACCTAGTTTCCTAATGGGCTAGGATCCCGTTAAATAACACACAACCTTGAATTTGGCCAATAAGCTGTATGATATTTAACTAGGTAGATCTCTAAGATCAATTGGATCTCCTCCAATTCATAGATCCGGTAGGTGGACCTCCAAGTCCGTAACATATATAAAATATATATATATATGCAAATATATCCAATATATTTTCCTAACCTTTTCCTCTGAATCAAATAAGCCTTGGCTTTGGCTCAACAAGCTTAATGATTCCAGTTAAGCGGGACCAATTGACCTTGGAAAACTTCGTAATCCATGTCGATGAACAAGAAGTGACCTTGACTTTGGCCAACAAATCACAACATGCCCAAGACATGCGATAGAGAACAAAGCTTTCATGGTTCAAACACATCCGTGAAAGACTTTGATCTTGACTTTGGCCAACAAACCAATGCCAATCTTGGATCTTGAGAAAGAACCATTCAATGGAAGGAAAACGCTTAATATTTGCGTAATTGGCAATCAAATAATTATCTTTGATTAGGTCTCATCATACACCCTTAAGCATGCATTCTAAAAGCATAATAAGGCGCGATAAATAAATTAATAATGATATACGGATGGATATTTCACAAATTATTCCTAGAACAAACCACTCTCTTTCCTATCCCCGGCTAACACTATTCTAACTTCTACCCAATTACATAATACAATAAAGAAACCTCATTAACATTGAGGGGAATTGGTGAGAAGAGAATTACAAAGAATCGAGAGATAAAGGCTGGGCACGCAGGTCCAATTTAATAAATTCTAAATTTATTACAACAATTTCCAAAATTGCCCTCACCCATCTAATATCCATCTGATATATATTTTTCATACAATACATCCATGTATTCACACAAAACATGTTATTCAATCAATCTAATCCAATTAATTAATCTTTGAATTAAGTGATCATCCAATGTTCAAACAACGATTTGATTTGCGCGAGTCCAACTCGTTTAAGAATAAGTACTCCAAGTGCGTATTCTTGAATTATATCGAACTACAATTTTAAATCCGATTTAATTTGTATTCAGTACTAATTCTTTATCTAATTCCAAAGTAAATAATTACACTTTTAATTTGCCTTTACGACATAGATTCTAAATCTAATCTTAATGGGTCTCAAATCCCAATTAGCATCCAATGTCGATTTAATTAAAGTCCAATGGGCTTTCAATTAATTTCTTAAGGGATGGGCTTTGGCCAATATGGGTCAAACCCAAATGCCAAGGCCCAATAAAGGAATCACCCTATTTGCCATAAAATTAATTTCGGCCCATTAGGCCTAATTAAATTTTAAAAGGCCCATTTATTATATTTGGACTTAATGGAATGGTTTAGGCCTAATTGGATACAATCCAATTGTCCTAAACCAACTTGGCCCAACTAAGCCCATTAGGCCCAAATACAACAATTTTAGCCCAATTCCAAATTAAGCCTAATTAATTAAATTCTAATATTCCAAATATCACAATTTATTTAATTAAAGTGTATAGCCATAATTAATTATTTAAATTAACATTTCCAAAATACCAATTTACATAATTAATCATGCTTTAATATTTTCAATACATGTCTAACATTATTGAAGCAAAATCAATCCCAACATGCTCATACAAGCTCACGGTAATCATAGTAATTTTTTCATTAATTTTGATTTCAATCCAATTAAATGACAAATCAATTTATCCATTCATTTTAAACTCATCCAATTGTCTAAAATTTCAAAATCACCATTAGCTTAGGGTAACTATATTATTCGGCCAAGCCTATAGATTTGGGGAAAATTAATCCAATTAATTTTTCATAAAATTGATCATGCATAACTCTAAGTTATCATTAGCTAAGCATACTCAAACAAACAATTTGATTAAATCATGCTCAAATCAAAAATACCAAAATTCAAGATTAATAATCCTAATTCAATTTCATGCTTAAATAGGCTCTGATACCATTGTCGGGTCTCTAAGAACAATCCAATATCAAATTAAGAAAAATTGATGTGTGAATACGCAAAGAAGTATCAGAAATACTTTCATTTAATATATCGAATATATTATTTTATCGATTAATTCCTAATTAATCATTCTCTCTCTATTAATTGAATTTTATCCCAGATAAAATCTTTCCGTAATTAATTTAAGATTAATTTTCTCTCTCTTATAATTAATCCCAGATTAATTATGTTCGAATCATACGTCATCGGTGAATCTTTCGGAAGCGACCCATGAGATCCCTGGATATGTTGGCAGAAAGTTCGGTAGTCGGACTATCCGAACACGTGCGTACTTGGTACCACGTTCTTACCGATTTATGAGACATGGTTGGCTTCTAGCAAAGCGTTGTGCCTACCAAATTCTCCAGAAATATTCTTTAAGGAATATATAATCTTTATCAGGCGTTGTATAAGTAGTATTGCGTATTGCGATCCAGTATCGGATGTCAAATGCTAGGCTTGGGGCTGGAATAGTGTCTGTCTCGTACGAAGCATATATCGGATCACTAGCAACTAGTCTCTCTAATCGGATAATCATGACCTTGTCATATTATCCCGATGGTTACAACACATTAGAGTACCAGTTATGTATCCCTGCGTGATCATCATTTCCATATGACTGAAGTGATACTTCTGTCTTGACATCACACCCAATACACTACGAATCTCAATAAACCCAGAAGAGGCGTACACAGAATCTGTTAAAGTCTCAGATGACCAAAACCAAAGCATATTGATTGTCGCAAGTACTAGCGATGCAAGTCTCAAGTTAAGACCAAATACACCTACCCTGATTCGGATTCCCATAGACACATAGTCATACTACCAATGGAATTTTGAGCGGTCTATCCAGAGCGAAACTGTTCCCGTACCATCTGTAAATACAACCTCCTATCACACTTGCATAAGTATCCAATACTTAAATATATGAGAACTATGCCGTTATCCTCCCACAACGTGCACAAGTGTAATACTTGTCTATTCCGCATTATCGATGTCCAGTCTCGATAATAGTACGACTAGGGATATTTAATGATTAAACCTTTGTAGATTGATATTGTCTCATATCTTATTAATCTGGAACTAATCATAAGGACTTTTATCATTTATATATATGCAAGTAATCTAATTACAAAATGATAAAATATCAATTTCAATTGCCACATAGTTAATTTGTACAAAAACATTAATATCTTTTACAAATAGTCACGCTATGGGTCATAATTGTCCAACAGTATCGTCATCAACATAGTGTCGATTACGATGAAACCTTTTACTTGTTGCCATGATTAAATCCATTCAGATAATGCTTTCTATTGCTACATATATCATAATGAAATATGGCAAATAGTCTTCAAAACTATTTTCCTTAACGGAAACCTTTTAGATGATGTTTTATACAACATCCTGATAGTTTTTTCATTCCGAAACATGCAAACAAGTTTTGCAACTTAAATCGATCCATTTATGGATTGAAGTAAGCATTGTGTTCTTGGAACTAATGTTTTGATGAGATCATATTACAATATGGTTTCATTCAAAACGAAAATGATTCTTGTGTATATAAGAAGGTTAGTGGGTACGCACTGACAATGATTGTCTTATACATTGATGATGTATTATTTATTTGAAATAACATTCCAATGTTTACAATCGATGAAAGCTTGGCTTTCATAAAATTCTCCATGAAAAACCTGTGAGAAACATGCTTTATTCTAGGAATAAGGATCTACTGGGATAGATCTAAAAGTTGTTCATTCTTCGAGAACCCGTACATTGAAAGATATGTACGCGACCTGGTGTCTCATTTGCTTTGAGCATGTGTAATCACAATCAGACCGATCCAGGTGATGGTGACTGGATTTATGTTAAGAACATCCTTGAGTATCGTAGACAAACTAAGGATGCATTCTTAAAACATGGAGAAGTAGAACTTGAAGTGACTAGGTTAACCGTTGCAAGTTTCCGAACCGATGAAGACGACTTCGAGTGGCAATAAGGGTACGTATTTTGTTTGAACAACGGAACAGTGAGCTGGAAATCTTCCAAGTAAGATACTGTTGCCGATTCAACAAAAGCGGATTATATTACTGCAGCTGAGGCAGCAGAAGAAGCATTTTTGGATCTAGAAAATTCCTAATTAGATTAGGAAGTAGTTTTGTTAGCAGCTGAGCTAGGATACCGCACAGGCTAAAGAATTACGATCTCATCAACGATCCAAGTATATACTTCGACGGTTTTATCTGATTCGTGAGATCATACATCGTGGCGATGTGATGATCGAATAAATCGCATATGATGATAACCTTGTAAATCCACCGGTGAAAGCGATATCTCAGCATAAGCATGAGCGACTCGTACATAGTTCAAGTGTCATATACTTGAGTGATTGGCTATAGGCCAAGTGGGAGATTATTGGATGATTATGACCCATAAGATCACTATTTTGTAAAGGACATGGTGTTCTTGTACAAAATTAACTATATGACAAAGGAAATTACTTTTTTATCATTAGTAATTGGATTACCTAGATATATAAATGATAAAAGTCCATATGATTAGTACCAGATTAATAAGATATGAGAGCGTATTAATCCACGAAAGGTTTAACCATTAAATATCCCTAGTCATAGTATTATCGAGACTGGACATCGATAATACGGAATAGGCTAGTATTACACTTGTGCACATTATGGAAGCTTAACGACATTGTTCTCATATATTTAAGTATATGATACTTATGCAAGTGTAATAAGAGGACTTAATTTAAAACAGATCCTCATATTTTCCCTTCATCTTGCCGGTAACTGACTCTATTTGTTCTCTAAGTTTCTGTAACTCTTCCGGAGGCCCGGCTATCCTTTTTGCGGCATAGTCAGCTATGTCATCATCAAAAATAGGGATTTCTTCACTCACCCTATTCAGGGGGTTCTCACACCTTCCATTCTCATTGTTTTATGTTCCCACTGTGCGGGGCGCGGTCAGACTGGCCATAGCATTGGTCAAAGTTTGTAGTTGCTCTGTAATCTTGGTCATGTTGGTCTCCAACTGATACATGCAGGAACCTTCACTGTCTGATGCACTCATGTTTGCTAACCTCTTCTTGACAAGTCTTCATTCTTCTCTAACCCAACATATATCTATGATGGCTGTTAAGACAAGGAGTTAGCATGATGCATATATGCATGAGATGCATGAGATACATGTGGTTATCAAAACAGCATATATCCTTCCGACCTTATTCCTCCCATACTCGTGGTAAGTTCATTTATGTCCAAGATATGGCTTATTTTATACACCAATGCGGGTTACACAAAATCATTCTCACCTACGCTACAAGGGTGAACCTTGGCTACCTCAATCTCTTTCCATTGGTAAAAGAAAAAGACCGCCCATTTACAATTTGACTAAGCCTATTATGGGGATCGTGCCATTGTCTAGAAACGATGAATTTGGCCTTCGGTAATCACGGTTGTAACCTTCATTTTATATTAAGCGTTTTTTTCCTTCCATTGAGTTATTCTCTCTCAAGATCCAAGTTTGGCATTGGTTTGTTGGCCAAAGTCAAGACCTTTGACCATCGCGGATGTGTTTGAATTATGAAGGCTTTGTTCCATATCGTACGCCTTGGGAAAATTGTGATTTGTTGGCCAAAGTCAAGGTCGCTTCTTGTTCATCGGCCTCGATTACGAAACTTTCCCACTGTCAATGGGTCACGCTTAACTGGTTTCATTAAGATTGTTGAGCCAAAGCCAAGGCTTAGTTGATTAAGAGGAAAAGGTTAGGCAATATATTGGATATATTGGCATATATTGGATATATGATTTGGACTTGGAGGTCCACCTACTAGATCTAGGAATTGGATGAGATCCAATTGATCTTAGAGATCTACCTAGTTAAGTTTCATACAATTTATTGGCCAAAGTGAAGGTTGTGTGTTATTTAACAGGATCCTAGCCCACTAGGAAACTAGGTTTCCCGAGTACTCCACTGAGAGTGAGAGGCTCGCCGAAAATAGTGGGAGGCAAGTATTA
This sequence comes from Zanthoxylum bungeanum, assembly GCA_019454045.1. Taxonomy (NCBI): domain Eukaryota; kingdom Viridiplantae; phylum Streptophyta; class Magnoliopsida; order Sapindales; family Rutaceae; genus Zanthoxylum; species Zanthoxylum bungeanum. The sequence continues at coordinate 33,233 of SKCR01033519.1, read as the reverse complement.
AATTTGTAATTTCGTTTAGATACTTGCCAATACGCGCTCATTTCTTTTTCGTCATTAAAAATTTATATATTTTAGTTGGACTAATATTCAATTGTTTTTTTAATTGAACAGTTGGACTGTATTCAAACTACTTCATTTATAGTTGGTTATATAATTGGATTATAGAAATCAATATATTTGAATTTAACCAATGAAATAGTAGTTGATTATGTAGTTAGACTATAGTAATCATTATATTCGATTGTACCCGAAATCGTTGATTGGATAGTTGTGTTGGAGTTTTTAAAGGTCCCAAGATCAAAACTCAAGCATGAATCATAAGTGAATACAACGACGGAAGTGCGGAAAACTTACATCGAGCGGTTGAGCGACGATTTGTGCAACAAAAACGAAATTCTGCACACTGGTTTGGGCGGCAGTGGGCTGCTGTGAACAGTGTAATTCGCCCCTTATCTTCAAGATTTGAAGCTCCAAGCTTCAACATTTGGCTTCCCGGCTCATGGGTATACTTCCCTTATCACCTTCGCATTGATCCCGGAGTGTGCTAGCACTCTCGATTTTGCCACAAAATCACACTTGCTTCCCTTTTTCCTCTTGGTTTGCTCGGCAGTTCACTGCCCAATTTGAAGAAGAAATCAGCCCTCTAAGGGCGTGAGAAATGGAGAGAAATGGTGAGAGAGAGAAGTCAAAAGTGTGTTGGAAAATAGGTTTATATTTGCTTATATAGTTTCTACAAAAATAAAAGCAAATACACTTCTTTTGTCTTTCAAAAGTCAAAGGAAGATATAAAACAATATATGTCTTTCAACTTTCAAAAAGTTGATTTCCAACCACTCACATCAAGTCATTTCAATCAATCAATCTAATCAATTGTCACATCACTCAAAGTGACATGATTTGACGCTTGATGTGACGCTAGATGCGACTAGCGATTTGACGCTTGATTTGACGAGCCGCGCTCGAATTCGAAATGCGAATGCGCTCGTAAATATTCTCGGGCTCGGTTTCGCTAATTCCAAATTAACGAATTTTCCGTCGCGTCGTGATTAAATGATTACGCCTAGCGAAATCACTATTCACGTCGCTAACGAATTATTTCTAAATTAATTCGCTCGCCCGAATTAAAATCTAATTTTAATTCCGCGTCGAAATCCAATTTCGTTTAATATATCAAATATATTAATTAATCGATTAATTCCAAATTAATCATTCTCTCTCTTTAAATCGATATTTTATCCTAGATAAAATATCTCCGCAATTAATCCCAGATTAATTTTCTCTCTCATCATATTAATCCCAGATTAATAAAAGTGCGAGGCATACGTCATCGGTGAATCTTTGGGAAGCGACCCATGAGATCCCCGGATAATTCGGCAGTAAATACGGTCGTCGGACTATCCGAACACGTGAGTACCAAGTACTACGTTCTACCGATTTACGAGACACGATCGGCTTCTAGCAAAGCACGAAGTCTACCCAATTCTCCGGTCATATCCATCTAAGAATATTTAAGATCTGTATCAAGCGTAGTATACCAAGTATTGTGTATATAGGCCCAGTATCGGATAGTCACGTGCTAGGGCTGGGGCTGGATAAGTGTCTGCCCCGTCCGAAGCACATGTCGGATGTCTGGTAACTAGTCTCTATAATCGGATATGCATGACCTAGTCATAATATCCCGATGGTTGCGCAACACTTAAGAGCACTAATACCGTATCCTACGTGACATCATCTCCACTATGACTGAAGTGATACTTCTGTCTTGACATCACACCCAATACTCTACGATTCTCAATATACCCAGCAGTTGGCGTACACAGAACCGGTTAGAGTCCTAGACGACCTTAACTAAAGTATATTGATTGTCGTAAGCATTAGCGGTGCAAGTCTCAGGTTAAGACCAAATACACCTACCCTGATGTCGGACTCCCATAGACACATAGTCATAATACCAATGGGATTCCGAGGGGTCTATCCAGAGCGAAGCTGTTTCCCGTACCATCGGTGAAACACAACCTCCTATCGCACTTGCATAAGTATCCAATACTTAAATATATGAGAACTATGCCGTTGTGCCCTCACAACGCGCACAAGTGCAATACTAGCCTGTTCCGCATTATCGATGTCCTGTCTCGATAATACTCCGGCTAGGCATATTTAATGATTAATCCTTCGTGGACTGATACTGTCTCATATCATTCTCCGTCCAGGAATAAATCATAGGGACCTCTAATCATTTATACATCTAAGGTGATCTAATCACAAATGATAAGAGTGCAATCTCCTTTGTCACATAGTTAATTTGTACAACAACACCATGATATGTACAAATAGTGACTCTATGGGTCATAACTGTCCAACAAGTTGGACTATTGGAATCAAGATAACTGAAAGATTAGCGTTTAAAACATAATCCTGGGTGAAAATGTCTTTATCCGGCTTCAATTTTCAAATTGGGAATAGAACCTCAGGATAATCCTGGGAGCCGAGAAGTTACTTTATTTGATAGAGTGACATCTCGGGCCTGAGCCCGGAGTTGAGCAAATAGTAGAGTATGAGCTTTGGAAGACGCATCGTGATGATAACTTTAGTGCTCAATCTGTTATGCTTGCCGCAAAGACTCCTTAATTTCTTCGTCAAAACTAAAGATTAGATCTTTATAGTATGATATTGAAATTGAAGGATCTTAGTAGATCTATTATTAGATCTTAGAAGTACTTATTGCAAAAGCAAACTCTTGGAGAGTTAATGGCTATGCCCAAGGAGACAGAACCAGAGCTTGCAAAAGGGCAAGCAGCACAAGACGCATCTTACTTCTACATCCCAGAAGGTATAGGCTTGGCCAACGACTTCTAGGGATGTGAAAAGGGGCAAAGGCAAAATCGTCACAGTCTTCTAGGAAGACAAATGACATATCCCAAGATGTCTACCTAAACTGTGGAAAATGGGGTCACTGGAAGCGTGACTACCATATGAACAAGGAAGACATGAAGGAAATGAAGGCGAGCAAAGCTCCGACCTCAGGAATGTTTGTTATAAACATGTCCACATCTGGTTTTTAAATTGGATTTTAGATACTGGATGTGGTACATAAATATATGTACTGATGTGCGGGATCTGCTGATTAGCAGGATACTGACTTCAGATGAGAACGAACTGTGAGTCAGAAATGGGACGAGAGTCGCTGTTTTGGCTGTGGGAACCTAAGTTTTGGAACTGCCCTTCGGGCATGTACTTAAATTAGGAAACTGTTATAATGTACCTAGTTTGACTAGAAACATTATCTCTATATCTAGTTTAACCCATTGCGGGTATACTTAAATGTTCCAGAACACCAGGTGTTTTGTTTATAAAGATAATATTGAGATATACACATTAGATATGAATAATAATTTTTATATTTTGAATATAAAAGAATCTCAAACATATAACATGACAAACAAAAGCTCAAACTGAATAAATCTGTTGAGACTTAAAAGTGGCATTGTTTTCTATGACACATTAACAAGATTCGTATATCCACACTTTCGAAGAGTGGATACTAGGACAGATTTGATTCTAATACAAATGATGTCTATGAATCTAGTTTACTAGGTAAAGTGCCTAGAACACCTTTTACTAAGTAAAAGTGCAAGTGCCACCGATCTGTTAGCCCTCGTTCATAGTGACATATGTGGGCCCATGTCTAGCTAGGCTAGAGGTGGTTATGAGTACTTCGTAACCTTTACGGGTGTGGCATTGCGTTACGGTTATGTGTATCTTATGAAACACAAGTCAGAAACTTTTAGAGTTTCGACATGAAGTATAATAACAGACCGGCTAAATATTAAAACATTACGGTCAGACCGTGATGGATAGTACTTAAACATATAAATTTCTCGATTACTTGAAAGAGTGTGATATTCATTCACAGTGGACTCCTCCCGGGACACCTCAATTTGACGGTGTGTCCGAACAGAGAAATTGAACATTGTTGGACAAGGTAAGGTTAATGATGAGTCTCTCTGAGCTACCAATTTCCTTCTGAGGATACGCATTAAACAGTGCAGTACTTATTTTGAATAAGGTTCCATGAAAATTTGTTAGACAGACTTCATATTAGATATGAATAGGAAAGAAACCGGGATTCTCATTCGTGAAGATTTGGGAATGTTGGGCATACGCAAAATGTTTGGATGGTACCAAACTAGAACCCAAATCAGATAAGTGCCTATTTGTAGGTTTTCCTAGGGAAACCAAAGTATAGTACTTATACAACTCATAAGAGAACAATGTAATTGTTGCTCTCCATGCGGTTTTCCTAAGAGGAATTCCTATATGCAGTGGTAAGTGGGAGGAAAGTAAAACTCGATGAAAATCATAGTAATACTGTTCCTAACACCAAGTCCTCACGGAACACCAACAGTTCATCAAGAATGAAACTGTACCAATAATCTTCGAATACACAAGAACCGCGTAGGTTGGAGAGAGTCAGAAAACAACTTTGGAGGTATGGGTCTCTGATCTCACCTCATATAGATGTCAATCTTATTGAGGAAGATGGACCGACTACGTATAAGGAAGTGATACAAGGTATCGACTCCTTTTATAGCAAAGGGCCATGAAGTCCGAAATGGATTCCATGTATACCAACCAAGTTTGGATACTGATTGATGTACCGAAAGGCATTGTGCCTATTGGTACTAAATGAGTCTTCAATGAAGAGATACATGGATGGCATCATATAAATGTATACAGCTAGGCTTAAACAGAAAGGGTATCGTTAACGACATGGTGTCGATTACGACGAAACCTTTTATCTATTGCCATGATTAAATCCATTTGGATAATGCTTTCTAATGCTGCATATTTCATTTACGAAATATGGAAAATGGACGTCAAAACCGCTTTCCTTAATGGAAACATTTTGGAGGATGTTTACAACATCCTGACGCTTTTGTTTTGCCAAAATATGCAAACAAGGTTTGCAACTTATATCGATCCATTTATGGATTTAAGCAAGCATTGTGTTCTTGGAACCAACGTTTTGATGAGATCATAATGGTATATGATTTCATTCAAAACGAATAAGATTCTTGTGTATATAAGAAGGTTAGTGGGAGCGCACTGACAATGAATGTCCTACAAGATGATGATGTATTGCTTCTTAGCAATAACATTCCCATAATATTATCGGTGAAAGCTTGGCTTTCATAAAAATTCTCAATGGTATACCTGGGAGAAGCAGGCTTTATTCTAGGAATAAAGATCCACTAGGATAGATCTAGAAAGCTGCTGAAAACCCTCTCAGAGTTCGTACATTTTTGAAATGTATGTGACCTGATGTCTCATATGCTTTGAGCATATGCAGAAGCTATAAGGCCAATCCGGGTGATGGTCACTGGATTAATGTAAAGAACATCCTCTAGTATCTTGGAAGAACTTAGGATGTTTTCTGGAAATATGGGAAATGAGAACTTGAGGTGACTAGGTTCATCGCTGCAAGTTTCCAAACCGATAAAGATGACTTTAAGTCGCAATAAGGGTACATATTTAGTTTGAATAACGGAATAGTGAGCTGGAAATCTTCCAAGCAAGATACTGTTACCGAATAAATAACAAAAGTGGAACATTGTTGTAGCTGAGGCCGCAATAGAAGCATTTTGGATCTATATAATCCTAATTGGATTAGGAGTAGTTCTGTTAGCAGCTGAGCTAGGCTACAGCACAGGCTAAAGAATTACGGTCTCATCAATGATCCAAGTATATACTTCGACTATTTCTTCTGATTCATTGGATCATACATCGTGGCGATGGATGATCGAATAAAACGCATCAGATAATAACCTTGAAAATCCGCTGACGAAAGCTATTTCTCAGCACAAATTTAAGCAACCAGTACATAGTCAGGTGTTAGACACTTGAGTGATTGGCTATAGGCCAAGTGGGAGATTGTTGGACAATTATGACCATAGCATCACTATTTGTACAGAACATGGCGTTGTTGTACAAATTGACTATGTGACAAGGAAATTACTCTTTTATCATTTGTATTTGGATTACTTGGATATATAAATGATAAAAGTCCATACAATTAGTACCACATTAATATGATATGAGACAATATAATCCACGTAAGGTTTAATCATTAAATATCCCTAGTCGTAGTATTATCGATAGTGGACATCGATAATGCGGAATAGGCTAGTATTACACTTGTGCATGTTATGGAAGCGTAACGGTATAGTTCTCATATATTTGGGTATTGGATACTCTTGCAAGTGTAATAGGAGGTTTTGTTTACCGATGGTACAGAAATAGTTTTGCTCTGGATAGACCCATCAGAATCTCATTGGTTGTATGACTATGTGTCTATGGGAATCCAAATCAGGGTAGGTGTATTTGGTCTTAACCTGAGACTTGCATCGCTAATACTTGCGACAATCAGTATACTTTGGTTTTGGTCGTCTGAGGCTTTAATAGGTTATGTGTACGCCTCGTCTGTGTATTGGGTGTGATGTCAAGATGGAAGTATCACTTCAGTCATATGGAGATGATGATCACGCAGGATACGGAACTAGTACTTTTGTATGCTACAGCTATCGGGATAATCTGACAAGGTCATGATTATCCTGTTGGATAACATGACCCATAGCGTCACTATTTGTACAGATCATAGTGTTGTTGTACAAATTAACTATGTGACAAGGAAATTGCACTCTCATCATTTGTGATTAGATCACCATAGATGTATAAATGAAGAGAGGTCCCTATGATTAGTTCCTGGATGAGATGATATGAGACAGTATCAGTCCACGAAGGATTAATCATTAAATATCCCTAGCCGGAGTATTATCGAGACTGGACATCGATAATGCGGAATAGGCTAGTATTGCACTTGTGCGCGTTGTGAGGGCACAACGGCATAGTTCTCATATATTTGGGTATTAGATACTCATGCAAGTGCGATAGGAGGTTGTGTTTCACCGATGGTACGGGAAACAGCTTCGCTCTGGATAGACCCCTCGAAATCCCATTGGTATTATGACTATGTGTCTATGGGAGTTCGACATCAAGGTAGGTGTGTATGGTCTTAACCTGAGACTTGCACCGCTAATGCTTACGACAATCAGTATACTTTTGTTGAGGTCGTCTAGGACTCTAACCGGTTCTGTGTACGCCAATGCTGGGTATATTGAGAATCGTAGAGTATTGGGTGTAATGTCAAGACGGAAGTATCACTCCAATCATAGTGGAGATGATGTTACGCAGGATACGGTATTAGTGCTCTTAAGTGCTGGCCGGCCATCGGGATATTATGACAAGGTCATGTATATCCGATTATAGAGACTAGTTATCAGACATCCGATATGTGCTTCGGACGGAGCAGACACTTATCCAGCCCCAGCCCTAGCACGTGACTATCCGATACTGGGCCGATATACACGATACTTGGTATACTACGCCTGATATAGATCTTAAATATTCATTAGATGAATATGACCGGAGAATTGGATAGACTTCGTGCTTTGCTAGAAGCCGATCTTGTCTCGTAAATCGATAGTGTTGGATAACATGACCCATAGCGTCACTATTTGTACAGATCATAGTGTTGTTGTACAAATTAACTATGTGACAAGGAAATTGCACTCTCATGATTTGTGATTAGATCACCTTAGATATATAAATGAAGAGAGGTCCCTATGATTAGCTCCTGGATTGAGAATGATATGAGACAGTATCAGTCCACGAAGGATTAATCATTAAATATCCCTAGCCGGAGTATTATCGAGACTGGACATCTATAATGTGGAATAGGCTAGTATATGCACTTGTGCGCGTTGTGAGGGCACAACACGCAACATAGTTGCGTATATATATATTGGGTATTGGATACTCATGCAAGTGCGATAGGAGGTTGTGTTTCACTGATGGTACGGGAAACAGACTTCGCTCTGGATAGACCCCTCGGAATCCCATTGGTATTATGACTATGTGTCTATGGGAGTCCGACATCAAGGTAGGTGTGTATGGTCTTAACCTGAGACTTGCACCGCTAATGCTTACGACAATCAGTATACTTTTGTTGAGGTCGTCTAGGCTCTAACCGGTTCTGTGTACGCCAATGCTGGGTATATTGAGAATCGTAGAGTATTGGTGTAATGTCAAGACGGAAGTATCACTCCAATCATAGTGGAGATGATGTTACGCAGGATACGGTATTAGTGCTCTTAAGTGCTGGCCGGCCATCGGGATATTATGACAAGGTCATGTATATCCGATTATAGAGACTAGTTATCAGACATCCGATATGTGCTTCGGACGGAGCAGACACTTATCCAGCCCCAGCCCTAGCACGTGACTATCCGATACTGGGCCGATATACACGATACTTGGTTATACTACGCCTGATATAGATCTTAAATATTCATTAGATGAATATGACCGGAGAATTGGATAGACTTCGTGCTTTGCTAGAAGCCGATCTTGTCTCGTAAATCGATAGTGTTGGATAACATGACCCATAGCGTCACTATTTGTACAGATCATAGTGTTGTTGTACAAATTAACTATGTGACAAGGAAATTGCACTCTCATGATTTGTGATTAGATCACCTTAGATATATAAATGAAGAGAGGTCCCTATGATTAGCTCCTGGATTGAGAATGATATGAGACAGTATCAGTCCACGAAGGATTAATCATTAAATATCCCTAGCCGGAGTATTATCGAGACTGGACATCTATAATGTGGAATAGGCTAGTATTGCACTTGTGCGCGTTGTGAGGGCACAACGACATAGTTCTATATTTGGGTATTGGATACTCATGCAAGTGCGATAGGAGGTTGTGTTTCACTGATGGTACGGGAAACAGCTTCGCTCTGGATAGACCCCTCGGAATCCCATTGGTATTATGACTATGTGTCTATGGGAGTCCGACATCAAGGTAGGTGTGTATGGTCTTAACCTGAGACTTGCACCGCTAATGCTTACGACAATCAGTATACTTTTGTTGAGGTCGTTTAGGACTCTAACCGGTTCTGTGTACGCCAATGCTGGGTATATTGAGAATCGTAGAGTATTGGGTGTAATGTCAAGACGGAAGTATCACTCCAATCATAGTGGAGATGATGTTACGCAGGATACGGTATTAGTGCTCTTAAGTGCTGGCCGGCCATCGGGATATTATGACAAGGTCATGTATATCCGATTATAGAGACTAGTTACCAGACATCCGATATGTGCTTCGGACGGAGCAGACACTTATCCAGCCCCAGCCCTAGCACGTGACTATCCGATACTGGGCCGATATACACGATACTTGGTATACTACGCCTGATATAGATCTTAAATATTCATTAGATGAATATGACCGGAGAATGGATAGACTTCGTGCTTTGCTAGAAGCCGATCTTGTCTCGTAAATCGATAGTGTTGGATAACATGACCCATAGCGTCACTATTTGTACAGATCATAGTGTTGTTGTACAAATTAACTATGTGACAAGGAAATTGCACTCTCATGATTTGTGATTAGATCACCTTAGATATATAAATGAAGAGAGGTCCCTATGATTAGCTCCTGGATTGAGAATGATATGAGACAGTATCAGTCCACGAAGGATTAATCATTAAATATCCCTAGCCGGAGTATTATCGAGACTGGACATCTATAATGTGGAATAGGCTAGTATTGCACTTGTGCGCGTTGTGAGGGCACAACGACATAGTTCTCATATATTTGGGTATTGGATACTCATGCAAGTGCGATAGGAGGTTGTGTTTCACTGATGGTACGGGAAACAGCTTCGCTCTGGATAGACCCCTCGGAATCCCATTGGTATTATGACTATGTGTCTATGGGAGTCCGACATCAGGGTAGGTGTGTATGGTCTTAACCTGAGACTTGCACCGCTAATGCTTACGACAATCAGTATACTTTTTTTGAGGTCGTCTAGGACTCTAACCGGTTCTTTGTACGCCAATGCTGGGTATATTGAGAATCGTAGAGTATTGGGTGTAATGCCAAGACGGAAGTATCACTCCAGTCATAGTGGAGATGATGTCACGCAGGATACGGTATTAGTGCTCTTAAGTGCTGGCCGGCCATCGGGATATTATGACAAGGTCATGTATATCCGATTATAGAGACTAGTTACCAGACATCCGATATGTGCTTCGGACGGGGCAGACACTTATCCAGCCCCAGCCCTAGCACGTCACTATCCGATACTGGGCCGATATACACGATACTTGTATACTACGCTGATATAGATCTTGAATATTCTTAGAAAATATGACCAGAGAATTGGATAGACTTCGTGCTTTGCTAGAAGTCGATCTTGTCTCGTAAATCGGTAGAACGTAGTACTTGGTACGTACGTGATTCGGATATTCCGACGACCGTATTTACTGTCGAATTATCCGGGGATCTCATGGGTCGCTTCCCAATAATCCACCGATGACGCACAACTCGCACTCTTATATAATCTGGGATTATATAGAAGAGAGAGAAAATTAATATAGGATTAATTACTGAGATATTTTATCTAGGATAAAATATCGTCTAGAGAGAGATAACGATTAATTTGGAATTAATCGATAAATTAATATATTCGATATATTAAAAGAAATTGGATTTCGACGCAGAATTAAAATTAGATTTTAATTCGGGCGAACGAATTAATTTAGAATTAATTCGTTAGCGACGTGAATAGTGAATTCGCTAGGCGTAATCATTTAATTACGACGCGATGGAAAAACCGTTAATTTGGAATTAATGAACCCGAGCCCGAATGTGATTGCTTGCGCATTCGTATTTCGAATTCGAGTGCGGCGACGCAAGTCACATCAAGCGTCAAATCGCTAGTCGCATCTAGCGTCACATCAAGCGTCAAATCATGTCACTTTGAGTGATGTGATAATTGATTGGATTGATTGATTGACAAGACTTGATGTGAGTTGTTGGAATAGTTGTTGGCTTTTATTTGTTTGACTTTATAAAGCCAAATTCACATGAAATGCTTGTGAAATTCAAATGAGTGTATATAATACACAAATTTGGAAACCAAACAAACAACTCTCTCTCTCATTTTCTTTCTTCCAACTCACGCCCAAAGGGGCTGAAACACTCACTGGTTTTTCAAGGAAAAACCGTGAGCTTCAAGGGAAGCAAGAGTTGGGTTTTCATGGTGAAAATCCAAGTGCTAGCACACTACGAGTCTTGCGAAGGTGGTAGGGAGGTTCACCCATGAGTCGGGATCCATTCGACGAAGTTTGGAGCTTCAAATTTTGATCCAAAACTGCCCAAAACAGTGAGCAAATTCTGCACAGCAGTGGCGCCAAACCAGTGAGCGTTTTTGGCTCCATTCGGCTTCAAATCGTCTCAACCGATCGATGTGAGTATTCCGCAACTTCGTTGATATGTATTCACAATGTTTTTCATGCTTATAATCGATCCGGGACCATAATAGAAACCAACATATCCGATCCTAGAGACTAGTTACCAGAGATTCGATATATGTTTCGTACGAGGCAGACACAATTCTAGCCACAAGCCTAGCATGTGACATTCGATACTGGATCGTAATACGCAATACTACGTATACTACGCCTGACAAAGATTACATATTCCTTTAAAGAATATTTCTGGAGAATTGGGTAGGCACGATGCTTTGCTAGAAGCCAACCATGTCTTGTAAATTGGTAAGAACGTGGTACCGGGTACGCACGTGTTCGGATAGTCCGATAACCGTATTTACTGCCAACATATCCAGTGATCTTTTGGGTCGCTTCCCAAAGATTTACCGATGAGATTTGACTCGATAGAAAATTAATTTGGGATTAATAATGGGAGAGAAAATTAATCTGGGATTAATTAAAAGATAAAGAATTAATCCGGGATTAATTGCGTCGAGAATTTATATGGGATTAAATTCGTCGAGAGGAGAGAACGCGGTTAATTCAGAATTAATTGGTAAAATAAATTTAATAGTTAAATTGGATTTATCTATTTAATTTATTTAATTGGGCTAAAATAATATATTAGATATATTAATTGAAATTAGATTTCAACGCGGAATTAAAATTGGATTTTAATTCAAGCGAACGAATTATTTTAGAATTAATTCGTAAGTGACTTCCGTAATAATTTTAGGAGGCATTATTATTCAATTAAATAGGATTTAATTACGTTGCGACGGAAAATTCGTTTAGTCGAATTAAACGAAACCGAGCCCAAAGCGGGTTGTGAGTATTGACCGGTGTAAACACATGCGTATAACGCAAGCGCACGTATCGTTCAAGTAGTATAAAAATATTGATCCCACGAGGACTTAATTTCTACTGTTGTTATTAATTGTTGAATCTATTTATTTACACGTATCTAATTATAGGGAGAAGGGAATTGATTGCTTTTGGTTAGTTGAATGTGGTTTTGCAAAATAAAATAAAAACAGACTCAAAAGAAAATACTACGGAAAATAAAAGAAAAGACTGAAGGATCTAGGGTCGTGACTCCACACAATATTATTATAAAGATGAATTGATTCTCTTATCTATGTGTAATAAATCTGTTTGCTAACCTGGAACACGAAAATATGCAAAAGCCTCTGTCGATGGTCAGACGCAAATACCCAGTATAACCCAATTGAACCATATGTCTATGTCAACCAAATTACCTGGATTCATTAAGATTAAGTTCCAATTATGGCTACCCCCGCCCGACAGGTATATGTCTATCCTGTAAGGAAATCTATTAAAGGGTTATCTATCTTCAAGGAAGATCGTGGGCTATTGAATCTAAGGCTGAAACTTAAAATCCCTATGTCTAGTTCATTTTAAGTTTACCATATCAATCTTATTGGTGATCAGACAACAAGAAGCATTAAGCTTAAGACTCAATAAACAAACTAAAAAACTACCTATAAAAAGAAAATCAATTATTAAGTGTGGATATTGTGTTTCATCACTTCCTAGAATAAAAATGAAATATTGGGGTTGGGGATCCACTTTTACTATTTATAATTTAGACATCTCCCTTATTATAATATAAAAATTAATCGTGATATTACCGACCAGCCATAAAGGCGGTATCCTCATTAATTAGATTTTAATTAAGTCCGACCAGCCATAAAGGCGATATTATTATTTGTCACCTAAAGACCAGCCATATAGGCGGTGCCACTTTATGTCAAATAATAAAACCAGCCATTAAGGCGGTAATCATTTTAATTTCAATTATAATTTCTATATTATAATTAAGGGAGATTAATCTAAATTAAAATAATAAAAGCTTCACCCTTCCCCAGTGGAAAATTAACTACAAAACATAAAAGAAATGAGAAAAAGAAGAACTACTATTTTTATTACTACTAAAAATTAAAATACATAAATTAAATATTATTTATATTTACAAAAACTAGATGCAATCCTCTAAAAACAGGGAAAAGCTCCCAAGGAAAGCACACCAAATTAAGTGAAGAGGAGCTGAATTTATAGGCAGTTTCGGCTTCTGGCGTCGCGACGCCAGCACGTGGCTTTGGTCCACGTGTGTTCTGTCGGTAGAATCAGGTGGTGACACGTGTCACGCGGTGAAGGCGGTGCAATGAGAAGTTGACACGTGGCATATGGTGATTAGATGAGCTTTCGGTACAATGAACATCTGACACGTGGCACGCACTTAGGATTGGTCCAATAAGAGATTGACACGTGGCAGCATGTGATTCACCGGTGATTCGGTCCAATGAGAACTCGACACGTGGCACGCGCTTTCTTTTTCCAATGAAATTTTGACACGTGGCAAACGACGCATTTTAGCTGATCTTCTGTGATGATGACATATGGCACGGCGCACGTTAGCAAGGTCATCGCACATTAGCAAGTCCAATTTCTCAGATTATGACAGTGTCCGTCGGCGCACGTTAGTATGGTTGGCGCACTTTAGGCGTCGCGACGATGAAGGGCTTGGCGTCGCAACGCGGCCAAATTACCGAATTTCTCTTTTGTCATTTTTTCTCTATTTTGCCCCAAATTTCTTCCAATGCTTTCCCAACTTTATTTATCTGCAAAATAACACAAAACACATCAAAATGTTCCCAAAACCCAAGAAACTATACAAAATATTAGGTTAGATGAGTGGGAAATAGTGATATAAATACCACTCATCAAGTATCAACTAAATTTGGAATTTAAATGGGTGGGACCCATGACTTACATCAACTTGTCACTATTTATGATGTAAGTAGTTGAAAAGTAAATAAGGCATTTACTTCACACACCTACACACTTTAACCAACTTAGGAATGTTGTCCACTACATCGCTCAACCGTTCATTGTGAGTATTCCGCGACTTCTTTGATTGTATTCGCACTTTTTTCATGCTTGATAAATGATCTTGGGACCTTAGAGAATTCCAACAATGGTATCAGAGCCATTTTGAGCATGAAACATGATTAGGGTAAAATTTGCGTAAAATTGATTTGAGCATGTTTTGATGAAATTGATTGTTGATATATGCTTGAATGATGATAACATGGTGTTATGCATGATCAATTTGATGAATATTAAGTTGGATCAAATTTTCCCAATTGACTTAGCTTGGCCGAAAGTCACCCTTGCCCTAATGTCTTGGAATTTTTTGATTTTGATTCATTGGATGAGTTGGAATCATGTTGGGAATGTTGATTTAATGTTTAATTGGATTTAATTGGATTGAATTAAAATTGGACATAAAATTAACCCCATTACCGAGACTTGAAGAACATGAAATGGGTTTGATTTTTTGATAAAATGTGTTGGACATGTTTTGTTGCTAATGAGCATTATTAATTAGGCTAATTGATGTTTTAGAAATGTCAATTGGGTAATTAATTATGTAATACACTTTGTGTAATTAAATTGTGAAATTGAAATTTTGTAATTTAATTATGTTGGGCTAATTTTGGAAATTGGGCTTTTAAAGTTGTTATTGGGCTTATTGGGCTTGGTTGTACCAAGTTTGGTTTAGGCTAAATTGGTTGGATCCAATTGGGCCCAAAACCATTTCCATAATGTCCAAATGCGAATAATGGACCTTAATTATTTAATTGGGCCTAATGGGCCTAAATTGATTTCTAGGCTTATGGGGTTACTCCTTGATTGGGCTTTGGTTATTGGGTTTGACCCGAGTTGACCAAAAGTCCACGCCTAAAGAAATTAATTAAAAGCCCATTGGACTTTAATTAAATTGACGTTGGACGTTAATTGGGCTTTGAGACCCATAACGATTAAATTTGGAATTTAAGTCGTAAAAGTTCATTAATAAAGTGTAGTATTTAATTTGGAATTAAATAACGAATTAGTAAATAAAAATGAATTGGATTTAATTATGTAGTTTAATTTAATTCGAGAATTCGTACTTGAGTACTTATTCGCAAAACGAGTTTGACTCGCGCAAAATCAAATCGTTGTTTGAACTGGATGGTCATTAATTATCAGATTAATTAATTTGATTAGATTGATTGATAACATGCTTGTGTGAATACATGATTGCGATGCATGAATAATGTATATCGGATGGATATTAGATGGGTGGGGCAATTTTAGAAATTGTTGTAATAAATTTGGAATTTATTAATTGGACTTGCGTGTCCAGCCTTATACCTCCTTTCTCATTGTATTTCTCTTCTCACCTATGTTGGTTTATTCTAAGGTCCCAAGATCAAATCAAGACATGAAATTATGTGTGAACACATCAACGGAGGTAGCGGAATACTCACATTGATCGGTAGAGTCGATATGGAGACGATTCAAGCCCAAAAACGCACTGCCATGTAAGCCTACTGCATGCAGTCCACTGCCTACAAAAACAGAAAATTAAGTGAAGAAACGGAGCTCCTAGCTTCGTCGGATGGATCCCGTCTCATGGTCGAACCTCCCTACCACCTTCGCAAGACTTGTAAGTGTGCTAGCACTTGATTTCTCACCATGAGAAACCACTCTTGCTTCCCTTTAGCTCACGGTTTTTGGCTTCCAAAAACAGTCCACACTTTGTAGATTTCGTGAGGAGAAGAGAAATTTGAGAGAGAAAAATGTATATTAAGTGTCAAATGATTTACCAAAAATCAATTTATATTTATGCCATAATTTATTAAATTAATAATAAAATTATGACACAAACATGCAATGGCTTAGAGTATAAAACACTCAATTTCCATGCAATAACATTGAGTGCATTGTACACAATCTACATGCAATGACATTGAGTACAATGTACACAATCTACATGCAAAGCATTAGAATGACATGTGTCATGTGGGCCCCACACGTTTCCAAATGAAAGTGGGCCACGTGCACTCACGCGTTCGGGTTCGATATTTCCGAAATACCGAGCTTACGTCGCGACGTTAATTCAATCGAATTTAAATAAATAATCGCGCCCGGCGAAATTATTATTTACGTCGCTAACGAATTAATTCTCAATTAACTCGTTTGCCCGAATTAAAATCTAATTTTAATTCCGCGTCGAAATCCAATTTCGTCTAATATATCGAATATATTAATACATCGATTAATTCCGAATTAATCGTTCTCTCTCTTTAGACGATATTATCCCGGATAAAACATCTCCGTTATTAATCCTAGATTAATTTTCTCTCTCTTCTATTATAATCCCAGATTATTCAAGAGTGCAAGTTGTGCGTCATCGGTGGATTATCGGGAAGCGACCCATGAGATCCCCGGATAAGTTGGCAGTAAATACGGTCGTCGGAGTGCCCGAATCACGTACGTACCAAGTACTACGTTCTACCGATTTACGAGACAAGGTCGACTCCTAGCAAAGCACCAAGTCTTCCCAAGTTCTCCGGACATATTCATCAAAGAATATCTAGATCTGTATCAAGCGTAGTATACAATTGTATTGTGCATATCGGCCCAGTATCGGATAATCACGTGCTAGGGCTGGGGCTGGATAAGTGTCTGCCCCGTCCGAAACACATATCGGATGTCTGGTAACTAGTCTCTATAATCGGATATTCATGACCTGGCATAATATCACGATTGGATGCGCATCACTTTAAGAGCACTAATACCGTATCCTGCGTGACATCATCTCCATTATGACTGGAGTGACACTTCCGTCTTGACATCACATCCAATACACTACGATTCTCTGATAAACCCAGAAGAGGTGAACACAGAACCAGTTAAGATCCCCCACCACCAAAACCAAAGTTTACCGATTGTCGTAAGTATTAGCGATGTAAGTCTCAGGTTAAGACTATACACACCTACCTTGATTTCGGCCTCCCATAGACACCTAGTCTATAATACCAATGGGATTCCGAAGGGTCTATCCAGAGCGAAGCTGTTTCCCGTACCATCGTTGAAACACGACCTCCTATCGCACTTGCACAAGTATCCAATACTTATATATATGAGAACTATGCCGTTGTGCCCTCACAACGCGCACAAGTGCAATACTAGTCTATTCCGCATTATCGATGTCCAGTCTCGATAATACTACGACTAGGGATATTTAATGATTAAACCTTTGGGGACTGATACTGTCTCATATCATTCTCAGTCCAGGAACTAATCATAGGGACCTCTCTTCATTTATATATCTATGGTGATCTAATCACAAACGATGAGAGTGCAATTTCCTTATTACATAGTTAATTTGCTACAACAACACAATGATCTGTGCAAATAGTGACGCTATGGGTCATATTATCCAACAATCTCCCACTTGGCACGTAGCGAGTCACTCAAGTGTCCTACACTCGAACTATGTACAATTCGCTCAAATTGCTGAGGAAAGGTTTTCGTCAGCGGATTTGCTTAATTATCGTCTGACGCGATTTACACGATCATCACATCGCCACGATGTATGATCCGAACGAATCAGATGATACAGAAGTATATATCTGGATCGTCGATGAGACCTTTAATTCCTTAGCCTATGCTGACGCCTAGCTCAGCTGCTAACAGAACTATATCTAATCTAATTAGATTTATTCTTGATCCAAATGGCTTCTATTGCTGCCTCAGCTGCAGCATAATCCGCATTTGTTGTTTATTCGGCAACAGTTATCTTGCTTGGAAGATTTCCAGCTCACTGTCCCGGTATTCAAACTTTATAGTACCGCAGTATTTACCGGTTTGAAACTTGCAGCAGTGATCCCAGTCACTTCAAGTTCTCCATCTCCATAGTTTAAGACAACATCTTTAGTTCTCTCAGATACTAACAGATGTTCTTTAATCTTCAATCCAGTGACTGTCACTTGGATTGACCCGATTGTGACTCCATATGCTCGAAGCGTATGAGACACCAATACAAGTACATTTTAAATGTACAATTTCCCAGAGAGTGTTAACAACTCCAAATCTATCCCAGTAGATCTTTATTCCCTGAATAAAGGTTGTTACTCCCCAGAATTCTACGGAGAATTTCTATTGAAAGAATATCTATGAAAGCCAAGCTTTCACCAATTGCTTTATGGGAATTTCACTGTCAGTGCGCTCTCCCACTAACCTCCTTATATACACAAGAATTATTTAGCTTTGAATCAAATCATAAATCATTATGATTATTTCAAAATAACAGTTCCAAGAACCTTATGCTTGCATCAATCCAAACATGGATCGAATAACCCGCAAACCTAGTTTGTCGGTTATACAAAATCGTCAGGATGTTGTAAATATCCTCCAAAAGGTTTCCTTTTCAGGAAAGCGATTTTGATCTGTAACTGACATATTTCATAAATGAAATATACAGTTATCAACAAGCATCTTCAAAATGGATTTATCATGGCAACAGGTAAAAAGGTTGAACCGTTATTAACATAATGTTGATAACGCTACCTTTCCGTCAAAACCTCAGGTTTGCACGTTGGTATGTTGCCTTCCATGTATGTCTTCCTTGAAGACGTTTTAATGTACCATAGGCTCAACGCCTTGTGGTACAACAACTAGTATCCAAACATAGTTGTTATACATGGAATCCATTTCGGACTCATGGCACTTTGCCATAACATGGAGGAGTCGATACCTCGTATCACTTCCTCTAAACGTAGTCAGATGGTACACCACCATAAGATTGACATCTTTATGGGGTGAGATCAGAAACCCATACCCTAGGTTGTTTTCTGACTCTATCCGATCTACTAGTTTCTTGTGTATTTGAAGATTAATGGTATAGATTCATCATAGATGAACTGTTTGTGTTCCATTAAGGACTTCGTGCCTTGATCAGTATTACTCCGATTTTCATCGAGTATCACTATCCTCCCACTGACCACTGCATATCGGTATTCCTCTCAGGAAAACCGCATGGTGAGCAACAATTACATTGTTCTCATGTGGGATTTACAAGTACTATATTTAAGGTTTCCCTTAGGATAACTTATATTGGCACTTATCCAATTTGGGTCCTTAGTTTGGTATCATCCAAACGCTATGCCTCGCATACCCAAATTATCAGGAATGAGAAACCTCGTTTCTTCCCTGTTCATATCCTATATGATATCTGTCAAACAGATTTATATGGAACCTTATTCTAAATAAGTTTTGCACTGTTAATACATATCCTGTTGAAGGAAATAGTAGCTCAGAGCGACTCGTGATAAACCTTATTATGTCCAACAAAATTCGGTTTTTGGTTCGGACACACCGTTTAACTAACGTGTCTCGGGAGGAGTCCTCATACGAAAGAATACCGTACTCTTTCATTTACATATGAAACTTACTGCTTAAGTATTTTCCATTACGGTTTCACCGTGGCGGAATAATACTATAGCCGATCTGTTTGTCTACTTCGTGTCGAAACTCTAAAGTTTCCGATCTGTGTTCTTCAAAAGAAACACATAACCACAACGTGATGTCACATCCGTTAAGGTCACGAAATATTCATGTTCACATCTAGCCTAGCTAGATATGGGCCCACTTACTTCACCATGAATAGGGCTAACAGATCGGTGGCCTTTTTACCTATATCCAGATAATAATAGATACCTGTACCTATACAATAAAAAGATCTAGACCTAAATACTCAAATCACCAAATACGTCACTAGTACCCACTCTCAAAAGTGTGGATATACAAGTCTTGTTTAAAAATAGATCGTAGACCTTATTTGAATAGTCAAATCAGTCCTAGTACCCACTCTTCAAAAGTGTGGATATACGAGTCTTGTTTAATTGTGTCCCAGACAACAATGCCACAAATAAGTCTCCATTGATCAAATCAATTTGAGCTATTTATTTGTCATTTTATATGTTTGAGATTTTATTTATATTCAAAATATAAATTCTGTTATTTATCTCAGTATCATCTTTATATATTAAAACACTTTAGTGTTCTAGAATATAAAGGTTTTATCCGCAATGGATTAAACACTGATATAGAGATAATGACTCTAGATAAACTAGTTACATTATGACAGTTCCTAATTTAAATACATACCCAAAGGGTAGTTTCTAAACTTAGGTATCTACGGTCGAAACAGCGACTTTCGTCCCGTTTCCGATTCGCAGAGAAATCTCGGCTTGAAGCCAGTATCCAGCTCACAGCGGATTCTGAACGTCAATACATATATTTTATGTACCACACTAAGTATTTAAAATCCAATTTTAATACTAGTAGTGAACATAACTTTGACAAATATTTTAAAGTTAGAGCCTCGCCCTTTCTTTAATTCCTTCGTGTCTTCCATATCCTAATGGTAGTCACTTTGGGATATGTCAATTACCTTTTCAATATTTCACAAACCTTTGGCAAGCCTTGGGTTTAGAATATCGAAATGATGTGCACCTTGTGCTACATGCCCAATTGCAAATTTTGACTTTTCTCCACTAGAATAGTCAATTAATTCTCCAAGAATTATTAATTGCAATTTTAATACTTTTAAATCTAAAGATAGATTTATTATAAGTATATCAATTAAGCACTAAAGTCATCATCACATAAATCTTCCAAAGACTTTATGCTCTACTATTTGCTTAATTATGGGCTTAGTAATAATAAGTTATTTTATCAAATAAATTAACCTATTATTAATTCCCAATTGAAAATTAAATCATTTAAAACATTTAATCAAAGGATTATATATTTTAAATATTCAACCTTTCAATTCTTTCTTGATTTCAATAGTCCAACTATTTAATCAATTTTTAATAAGGTACTATTTATTATAATGATTACAATAATCCAATTATTTAATCAACTATAATTTTAATATTGATTACTATAATCTCATTATAAAATCAACTATCATTTAATTCAATTATTGATTACTATAATCCAATTACAAAATCAACTATATATTGAATGAGTTTGTATATAGTCCAACTATATATATTTTTTTTAAAACAACATAAAATATTAGTCCGACTAATACTTTTGATTAATATGACGAGTAAAATATAAATGAGCGTGTTTAGCGAGTATTCGAACGAATGTTGCAAATTCAATACTTGCCTCCCACTATTTTTCGTCGAGCCTCTAACCCTCTGTCGAGTACTCGGGAAACCGTGTTTCCTAGTGGGCTAGGATCCCGTTAAATATCACACAATCTTGACTTTGGCCAACAAATTGTATGATAATTAACTAGGTAGATCTCTAAGATCAATTGGATCTCATCCAATTCCTAGATCCGGTTAGGTGGACATCCAAGTCCTAAACATATATCTTATATATGCCTATATATCCAATATATATACCCTAACCTTTTTCCTCTGAATCAACTAGGCCTTGGCTTTGGCACAACAAACCTGATGATCCCAGTCAAGCGCGGACCCATTGACCATGGAGGCTTCGTAATCAATGTCAATGGACAAGAAGTGGTCTTGACTTTGGCCAACAAACCACAACTTGGACACGACACCGATATAGAACAAAGCCTCGTGATTAAAACACATCTTTGATGGACAAGGGCTTGACTTTGGCCAACAACCCCTGCCAATCTCGGATCTTGAGTAAGAATCACTCAATGGAAGGAAAAACGCATGATATTTAATGAGGGTTTTTCGCGTGCAAATTGGCTACCAATTTAATTATCTTTGTTAAGGTCTCATCATCATACACCCTTAAACATGCATTCTAAATACATAATAAAGCGAGTATGAAATAAAATAATAATGATATGCGGATGGATACTTAACACATTGATCCTAGATCAAATCTCTCCCTTTCTCACTCAAGCTAGCACTTGTACTACTTCTACCCGTTACACTACACTTCTAAAGAAACCTCATATATATAGAGGGGAATAGGTGAGAAGAGAATACAAAGAGAAAGAAGGTGATAAGGCTGGACACGCAGGTCCAATTTAATAAATCGAATTTATTACAACAATTTCTAAAATTGCCCACCCGACTAATATCCATCCGATATACATTATTCATTCAACACAACCACGTATTCACACACATAAGCATGCTATCAATCAATCTAATCAAATTAATTAATCTGATAATTAAGTGATCATCCAATGTTCAAACAACGATTTGATTTTGTTCGAGTCAAACTCGTTTTTGCGAATAAGTACTCAAAGTACGAATTCATGAATTAAATTAAACTACATCATTAAATCTAATTTAACATGTATTTAATACTAATTCACTATTCAATTCAAAATTAAATATTACACTTTTATTAATAAACCTTTTACGATTTAAATTCCAAATCTAATCGTAACGCGTCTCAAAGACCGATTAACGTCCAACGTCAATTCAATTAAAGTCCAATGGGCTTTTGATTGATTTCTTAAGGCGTGGACTTTTGGTCAACTCGGGTCAAACCGATAACCAAAGTCCAATCCGGGATTTACCCCATAAGCCCATAAATCAATCTTGGCCCATTAGGCCCAATTGAACATTAAAGGTTCATTAGTCGCAATTGGGCTTTATGGTTAAGGTTTTGGGCCCAATTGGATCCAATCCACTTGGCCTAAACCAAACTTGATAAATCAAGCCCAATAGCCCCAAATACAACAATTCAAGCCCAAATCCAATTTAAGCCTAAATAATTAAATTACACTAATCCAATTACGCAATTTAATTACCTAAAGTGCATTATATGATTAATCAACTAAATCAATATTTTTAAAACACCAAATTAGTCTTATTAATCATATTCAATTCATTATCACATGTCAAACACACATAATGAAAAATCAAACCCATTTACATGCTTCTAAGTCTCGGCCAAGGAAGGTTATTTTGTCCGATTTGAATTCAATCCGATAATTACACAATCGACAACGTATAACTTCCGAATGATTTCATACACATCCAATGTCATAAAATCAAAACATACCAAGACATTCAAGGGCATATCACATTCGGCCAACACATAGATTTTAGGGTTTATGTTCAATTCAAATCTAATCCAATTCGATTCAAATTAACATCATCATTATCATTATAACTCATCCAATGAATAAAAATGAAAAAATTCCAAGAACCCAAAATTCATTATACATTCGGCCAACATGATATTTTTGGGGAAAATTATTCCAAATCAATTTTCAACAAATTGGTCCAACCAAAATGAATTTAAACATGTTATAAGCATACTCAAACAAGCAATTTATTCAAATCATGCTCAAACACATTTACCCAAATTTTAAACCCTACAAATTTCATGCTTGCAACATTAGCTCATGATGCCATTGTTGGTTTATTCTAAGGTCCCAAGATCAAATCAAGACATGAAATTATGTGTGAACACATCAACGGAGGTAGCGGAATACTCACATTGATCGGTAGAGTCGATTTGGAGACGATTCA
Organism: Zanthoxylum bungeanum; assembly: GCA_019454045.1. Classification (NCBI taxonomy): domain Eukaryota; kingdom Viridiplantae; phylum Streptophyta; class Magnoliopsida; order Sapindales; family Rutaceae; genus Zanthoxylum; species Zanthoxylum bungeanum. The sequence goes on along the minus strand of SKCR01033519.1, from coordinate 9,481 downwards.
AGCCCAAAAACGCACTGCCATGTAAGCCTACTGCATGCAGTCCACTGCCTACAAAAACAGAAAATTAAGTGAAGAAACGGAGCTCCTAGCTTCGTCGGATGGATCCCGTCTCATGGTCGAACCTCCCTACCACCTTCGCAAGACTTGTAAGTGTGCTAGCACTTGATTTCTCACCATGAGAAACCACTCTTGCTTCCCTTTAGCTCACGGTTTTTGGCTTCCAAAAACAGTCCACACTTTGTAGATTTCGTGAGGAGAGAGAGAGAAAATTGAGAGAGAAAAATGTGTTAAGTTGTCAAATGATTTACCAAAAATCAATTTATATTTATGCCATAATTTATTAAATTAATAATAAAATTATGACACATAACATGCAATGGCTTAGAGTATAAAACACTCAATTTCCATGCAATAACATTGAGTGCATTGTACACAATCTACATGCAATGACATTGAGTACAATGTACACAATCTACATGCAAAGCATTAGAATGACATGTGTCATGTGGGCCCCACACGTTTCCAAATGAAAGTGGGCCCACGTGCACTCACGCGTTCGGGTTCGATATTTCCGAAATACCGAGCTTACGTCGCGACGTTAATTCAATCGAATTTAAATAAATAATCGCGCCCGGCGAAATTATTATTTACGTCGCTAACGAATTAATTCTCAATTAACTCGTTTGCCCGAATTAAAATCTAATTTTAATTCCGCGTCGAAATCCAATTTCGTCTAATATATCGAATATATTAATACATCGATTAATTCCGAATTAATCGTTCTCTCTCTTTAGACGATATTTTATCCCGGATAAAACATCTCCGTTATTAATCCTAGATTAATTTTCTCTCTCTTCTATTATAATCCCAGATTATTCAAGAGTGCAAGTTGTGCGTCATCGGTGGATTATCGGGAAGCGACCCATGAGATCCCCGGATAAGTTGGCAGTAAATACGGTCGTCGGAGTGCCCGAATCACGTACGTACCAAGTACTACGTTCTACCGATTTACGAGACAAGGTCGACTCCTAGCAAAGCACCAAGTCTTCCCAAGTTCTCCGGACATATTCATCAAAGAATATCTAGATCTGTATCAAGCGTAGTATACAATTGTATTGTGCGTATCGGCCCAGTATCGGATAATCACGTGCTAGGGCTGGGGCTGGATAAGTGTCTGCCCCGTCCGAAACACATATCGGATGTCTGGTAACTAGTCTCTATAATCGGATATTCATGACCTGGCCATAATATCACGATTGGATGCGCATCACTTTAAGAGCACTAATACCGTATCCTGCGTGACATCATCTCCATTATGACTGGAGTGACACTTCCGTCTTGACATCACATCCAATACACTACGATTCTCTGATAAACCCAGAAGAGGTGAACACAGAACCAGTTAAGATCCCCCACCACCAAAAACAAAGTTTACCGATTGTCGTAAGTATTAGCGATGTAAGTCTCAGGTTAAGACTATACACACCTACCTTGATTTCGGCCTCCCATAGACACCTAGTCATAATACCAATGGGATTCCGAAGGGTCTATCCAGAGCGAAGCTGTTTCCCGTACCATCGTGTGAAACACGACCTCCTATCGCACTTGCACAAGTATCCAATACTTATATATATGAGAACTATGCCGTTGTGCCCTCACAACGCGCACAAGTGCAATACTAGTCTATTCCGCATTATCGATGTCCAGTCTCGATAATACTACGACTAGGGATATTTAATGATTAAACCTTTGGGGACTGATACTGTCTCATATCATTCTCAGTCCAGGAACTAATCATAGGGACCTCTCTTCATTTATATATCTATGGTGATCTAATCACAAACGATGAGAGTGCAATTTCCTTATTACATAGTTAATTTGCTACAACAACACAATGATCTGTGCAAATAGTGACGCTATGGGTCATATTATCCAACAACCTATTCCCTTAATTTAAATGAGGTTTCTTTAGAAGTGTAGTGTAAAGGGTAGAAGCAAACTTTGCTAGCGGGAGAGAGGAAGTGAGAGATTTGATCTAGGATCAATGTGTAAAGTATCCATCCGCATATCATTATTATTTATTATACGCGCTTTATTATGTATTTAGAATGCATGTTTAAGGGTGTATGATGATGAGACCTTAACAAAGATAATAAATTGGTTGGCAATTTGCACGCGAAAACCCTCACAAATATTAAGTGTTTTTCCTTCCATTGAGTGATTCTTACTCAAGATCTAAGACGACATTGGTTTGTTGGCCAAAGTCAAGGCCTTTGTCTGTCGAGGATGTGTTTGAATCACGAAGGCTTGTTCCATATTGGTGTCTTGTCCAAGTTTTGTTTGTTGGCCAAATCAAGACCACTTCTTGTCCATCGACATGATACGAAGCTTTCCATGGTCAATGGGGTCGCGCTTAATGGTCACTAAGTTTGTTGTGCTAAAGTAGTTTTAGTGATTCAGAGGAAAAAGGTTAGGCAAATACATGGATGTATTGGCTATATATAAGATATATGTTTCGACTTGGATGTCCCCTACTGGATCTAGGAATTGGATGGATCCAATGATCTTAGAGATCTACCTAGTTAATTATCATACAATTTATTGGCCAAAGTCAAGATTGTGTGATATTTAACGGGATCCTAGCCCGCTAAGAAACATGGTTTCCCGAGTACTCGAAAGAGGGTTAGAGGCTCATCGAAAAATAGTGGGAGGCAAAATTAAATTTGCAATTCTTTTAATTACTTGCCATACGCGCTCAATCAAATATTATTCGTCAAATAAATTAAATGTCAGTTGGACTAATATTTAAACGTTGTTTTAATTAAATAGTTGGACTGTATTCAAACAATTAATTTATAATTGATTAAATAGTTGGACTATAGTAATCAATATAATAAATAGTACCGAAATCATTGATTAAATAGTTGGACTATTAGAATCAAGATAAAATTGAAAGATTGACATTTAAAACATAATCCTAGGGAAAATGTATTTAAATGGTTTAATTTTTCAAATTGGGAATAAAAATTTCAGGATGGTCCTGGAAATAATAAGTTACTTTATTTGATAAAATAACATATTATGCCTAAGCCCGGAGTTAAGCAAATAGTATAGCATAATCTTTGGAAGATTCATGTGATGATAACTTTAGTGCTTAATCCATTAACTTGTCAGTAGACTCCTTATTTCTGAATCAGAACTAAGGATTAGATCCTTAAGTATGATAATGAAATTGAAGGATTTTCATAGATCTATAATTAGATCTTAGAAGTACTAAATTGCAATAATAACTCTTGGAGAGTTAATGAATATTCTCAAGGAGATAAAGTCAAAGTTTGCAATAGGCAAGTAGCGCAAGGCGCACTTCACTTCGATATTCTAGAAACCCGAGGCTAGGCCAAAGCTTCTAGAATGTTGAAAAGGGCAAAGGCAAAATCATTATAATTTTCTAGGAAGATAAAAGACATATCCCAAATGTCTGCCTAAATTATGGCAAACGGGATCGCGGAAGCGTGACTGCCGTTTGGACAAAGCAGACATGAAGGAATTGAAGAACGGGTAAGGATCTGACTTCAAATATGTTTGTCATGAATATGTTCATTACTAGTATTAAAATTAGATTTTAAATACTTAGTGTGGAACATAAAATATATGTATTGATGTTCAGAATCATTTTTGAACAGGATACTGACTTCAATAGAGATTTATCTGCGAATCGAAAACGGGACGAAAGTCGCTGTTTCAACCGTAGATACCTAAGCTTAGGAACAACCTTCGGGTGTGTACTTAAATTAGGAAACTGTTATAATGTAACTAGTTTGACTAGATACATTATCTCTATATCAGTGTTTAACCCGCTGCGGGTGAACCTTTATATTCTAGAACACTAAAGTGTTTTATTATATAAAGATGATATTGAGATAAACACATTAGATGTGAATAACAGAATTTATATTTTGAATATAAATAAATCTCAAATATATAAAATGACAAACAAATATCTCAAACTGATTTGATCAGAAGAAACATATTGTGGCATTGTTGTCTGGGACACAATCAAACAAGAATCGTATATCCACACTTCGAAGAGTGGGTACTAGAACTGATTTGATTCCATTCAAAAATGTTTACGAATCCAGTTTATTGGGCAAAGTGCCTATAACACCTTTACTTGGTAAAAGGATAAATGCCACCGATCTGTTAGCCCTAGTTCATAGTGAAGCAAGTGGGCCCATGTCTAGCTAGGCTAGAGATGGATATGAATATTTCGTGACCCTTACGGATGTGGCGTCGCGTTATGGTTATGTGTTTCTTTAGAAACATAAATCGGAAACTTTTAAAGTTTCGACACGAAATAGACAAACAGATCGGCTATAGTATTAAACCGTCACGGTAAGACCGTAATGGAAAATACTTAAGCAATAAGTTTCTAGTATACTTGAAAGAGTATAGTATTCTTTCAATGAGGACTCATCCCGGAACACGTCATTTGACGGTGTGTCCGAACCGAGTAACCAAATTTTGTTAGACATTATAAGGTTAATCATGAGTCGCTCTGAGCTACCATTTCCTTCAACGGATACGCATTAACAGTGCAAAACTTATTTTGAATAAGGTTCCATAAAAAACTGTTTGACAGATATCATATTAGATATGAACATGAAAGAAACCAGGTTTCTCATTCCTGAATATTTGGGCATGCTAGGCATATGTTTGGATGATGCCAAACTAAAACCCAAATTGGATAAGTGACAATTGTAGGTTATCATAGGGATACCAAAGTATAGTACTTATACATCTCACTAGAGAACAATTTAATTGTTGCTCACCATGCGGTTTTCCTAAGAGGAATACCTATATGCAGTGGTAAGTGGGAGGATAGTAAAACACGGTGAAAATCGGAGTAATACTATTCAGGCACCCATTCCTTAATGGAACACGAATAGTTCATCAAGGATGAAACTATACCAGTAATCTTCGAATACACAAGAACCGCGTATGTCGGAGAGAGTCAAAAAACAACCTGGGGTATAGGTTTCTAATCTCGCCTCATAAAGATGTCTATCTTTTGAGGAATACCAACTGACTACGTATGAGGAAGTGATACAAGGTATCGACTCCCTGTTATGGCAAAGTGCCATGAATCCGAAATGGATTCCATGTATACCAACTATGTTTAGATACTAGTTGATGTACCGCAAGGCATTGTGCCTATTGGTACTTATAAGTCTTCAAGGAACACATACATGAATGGAAATATAACAACGTATAAACCTAGGCTTTTAGCGGAAAGGTATCGTTATCAACATTGTGTTGATTACGATTCAACCTTTTGCCTGTTGCCACGATGAATCCATTTGGAAAATGCTTGCTGCTACTGCATGTTTCATTTATGAAATATGTCAACTGAAAGGGAAAATCGCTTTCCTTAAAAGGAAACCTTTTGGAGGATGTTTACAACATCCTGTCGGTTTTATCATAACATAACTAGCAAACAAGGTTCGCGCATCACGACGCCCGTTTTGGTCGACGTGGCAGCTTCTGGTTCCTCGAGTGAGATTCTGGATAAGGTGGTAATGTGACACGTGGCAAGGTTGTTGGAGACTTAATTATTGTGACACGTGGCGACTTCTGATTAGTCGGCTAGATTACTATCCGCCACGTGTCAGATAGGGATAAGAGAGCCAATAATTGATGCTGACATGGCGGTGACGTTGCGTGACGTGGCGACACGTTGCAAAGTGACTGTCGGCACCATATAATTGTGACACGTGGCACTTTCTGATTGGCTATTGATGACATGGCGGTGATGTGGCATGTTGACTCGGTCAACTGATGATGTGGATGATGACATGGCTGACATGTGGAGTGACACGTGGCAGAATGTGGCGATGGTGACTGTCGGCACCGTATGATGATGACACGTGGCAATCGCATGTTAGCAGATCGGCTGTGATAGTGACACGTGGCACGGCGCACTTTAGCAAAGTCAAATTTTCTCAGATTCTGATTTGTGGACCCGGCACACGTTAACATTGTTCGGCGCATGTTGGGCGTCGTGACGCTGATTACCAAAAATGCCGTTTTCATCCAATTTTCATTGTTTTGCTCCAAATCACCTCCAGAATGTCCTGAAACTTTATTTATCTACAAAATAACACAAAACACATCAAAATATTCACAAAACTCAAGAAACTATACAAAAATATTAGGTTAAATGAGTGGGAAATAGTGATATTATTACCACTTATCAAATACTTAGATGTATGTATGAATAATGTATATCGGATGAATATTAGAAGGGTGAGGGCAATTTTGGAAATTGTTGTAATAAATTTAGAATTTATTAAATTGGACCTGCGTGTCCAGCCTATTACCTATTTTCTCATTGTATTTCTCTTCTCACCTATTCCCTTCAATGTAAATGAGGTTTCTTTAGAAGTGTTATGTAATTTGGTAGAAGTAAGAATAATGCTAGCGGGAGAGAGGAAAGTGTTAGATTTGTTATAGGAAAAAATTGTATTATATATCCATCCGCATATAATTATTAATTTGTTTCGTGCCTTATTATGCTTTTAGAATGCATGCTTAAGGGTGTATGATGAGACCTAATTAAAGATAATAAATTGGTTGCCAATTTACGCGAAAAACCCTCAACAAATATTAAGCGTTTTCCTTCCATTGAGAGATTCATTCTCAAGATCCAAGATTGGCACTGGTTTGTTGGCCAAAATCAAGACCTTTATCCATCGCAGATGTGTTTGAATCATGAAGGCTTTGTTCCATATCATATGTCTTGTCCAAGTTGTGATTTGTTGGCCAAAGTCAAGATCACTTCTTGTCCATCAACATCGATTACGAAGCTTTCCAAATTCAATGGGTCCCGCTTAACTGGAATCATTAAGCTTGTTGTGCCAAAGCCAAGGCTTAGTTGATTCAGAGGAAAAGGTTAGGAAAATATATTGGCATATATTGGCATATATATTATATATATGTTTCGGACTTGGAGGTCCACCTACTGGATCTAGGAATTGGATGAGATCCAATTGATCTTAGAGATCTACCTAGTTAAATATCATACAACTTGTTGGACAAAGTCAATGTTGTGTGTTATTTAACGGGATCATATCCCACTAGGAAACTAGGTTTCCCGAGTACTCCACAAAGGGTTAGAGGCTCGCCGAAAAATAGTGGGAGGCAAGTATTAAATTTGCAATTTCGTTTTGATACTTGCCAATACGCGGTCATTTCATTTTTCGTCATTAATTAGTTGGACTAATATTCAATTATTGTTTTAATTAAACAGTTGGATTGTATTCAAACTACTTCATTTGTAGTTGGTTATATAATTGGATTATAATAATCAATACATTTGAATGTAACCAATCAATTGTAGTTGATTATATAGTTAGACTATAGTAATCATTATACTTAATTGTACCTGAAATTGTTGATTTGATAGTTGGACTATAGCAATCAAGATGACTGAAAGATTAGCGTCAAAGGACATAATCTTGGGGAAAATGTCTTTGACGGCTTTAATTTTCAGATTGGGAGTAAAACCTCTCGAGCATGAGCCCGGAGTTGAGCGAATAGTAGAGCATGAGCTTAGGAAGACTCATTGTGATGATAACATTAGTGCTCAATCCTTTATGCATAGCTAGAGCTTCTTAAAAGGACATATCCCAAGTTGTCTACCTAAATTGTGGCAAACAGGGTCACTAGAAGTGTGTGTTAGACAATTATGACCCATAGCGTCACTATTTGTAAAAGACATTGTGTTTTTGTACAAAATTAACTATGCAGTAATGAAATTGCCTTTTACCGTTTCGTAATTTATTTACTTTGATATAGAAATGGTAGAAGTCCTTATGATTAGTTCTGGATTGAGATGATATGAGACATTATCAATCCATAAAGGTTTAATCATTAAATATCCCTAGTCGTAGTATTATCGAGACTGGACATCGATAATACGGAATAGACTAGTATCGCACTTGTGTGTGTTACGGAAGCATAACAACATAGTTCTCATATATTTTTTTATGTATTGGATACTTATGCAAATGTGATATGAGGTTGTGTTTACCGATGGTACGGAAACAGCTTCGCTCTGGAAAGACCCGTCAGAATCCCATTGGTAGTATGACTATGTGCCTATGGGAATTCGATTCAGGGTAGGTGTATTTGGTCTTAACCTGAGACTTGCACCGCTAGTACTTGCGACAATCGATATGCTTTAGTTTTTTGGTCGTCCGGGACTTTAACAGGTTCTGTGTACGCCTCTTCTGGGTTTATTGAGAATCATAGTGTATTGGGTGTGATGTCAAGACGTAAGTATCACTTCAGTCATATGGAGATGATGGTCACGCAGGGATACAGAACTGGTTCTCTAAAGGGTTGCAACCATCGGGATAATTGTTGGTTTATTCTAAGGTCCCAAGATCAAATCAAGACATGAAAACATGCGTGAACACATCAACGGAGGTAGCGGAATACTCACATTGATCGGTTGAGTCGATTTGAAGACGAATGAAGCCCAAAAACGCACTGCCCTTCACGCCAAACTGCTGGCAGTCCACTGCCCTGCAAAACAGAAATTTGAGTGAAGAAACGGAGCTCCTAGCTTCGTCGGATGGATCCAGTCTCATGGTCGAACCTCCCTACCACCTTCGCAAGACTTGAAAGTGTGCTAGCACTTGATTTTTTCACCATGAAAATCACTCTTTGCTTCCCTAAAGTCCACGCCATTTCTGGTTCCAAACCAGTCCAAGAATTTCTTCATTTGGGCGTGAGAGAAGAGAGAGTTTTGAGAGAGATGAAATTGTGTTAAATTAAAAGATTTACCAAAAAATCAATTTATATTTATGCCATAATGTTTATTAAATAAATAATAAACTTATGACACAAAACATGCAATGGCTTAGAGTGTCAAACACTCAAACTCCATGCAAAACCATTGAGTGTATTGTACACAATCTTCATGCAATGCATTAGAATTAAATAATGCATAATATGACATGTGTCATGTGGGCCCCACACGTTTCCAAATGAAAGTGGGCCCACGTACACTCACGCGTTCGGGTTCGATATTTCCGAAATACCGAGCTTACGTCGCAACGTTAATTAAATCGAATAATTGCGGCTAGCGAAATTATTATTTACGTCGCTAACGAATTAATTCTAAATTAACTCGTTTGCCCGAATTAAAATCTAATTTTAATTCCGCGTCGAAATCTAATTTCGTTTAATATATCGAATATATTAATTTACCGATTAATTCCAAATTAATCGTTATCTCTCTCTAGACGATATTTTATCCTAGATAAAATATCTCCGTAATTAATCCTAGATTAATTTTCTCTCTCTTCTATATAATCCCAGTTATTCAAGAGTGCAAGTTGTGCGTCATCAGTGGATTATCGGGAAGCGACCCATGAGATCCCCGGATAAGGTGGCAGTAAATACGGTCGTCGGAGTA